>PVJL010017215.1:0-18852 GCA_004026885.1 Lyroderma lyra
AAAAAAAAAAAAAAAAAAAAAAAAAAAAAAAAAAAAAAAAAAAAAAAAAAAAAAAAAAAAAAAAAAAAAAAAAAAAAAAAAAAAAAAAAAAAAAAAAAAAAAAAAAAAAAAAAAAAAAAAAAAAAAGACTAAATAGTAAAATAAAAATGGGAAATAAGGTCATCAACATCAAAGACAAAACTAATAATACTCAAAGTCAATCACAAACATACTCGGGCAGTTTACTGGCTGAAGGTAAAAGATTTTGCTGCCTTCACCATCACTGCACTTCGCTGCTGTAAGGCCAAGAGGACTGAACACAGGATAATACTCTTCTGCTTCTGCAAACAGTTGTACATAGACGAGAACTCTACTTCACCTTTGCTGCAAGGAGAGAATATTTCTATAATGCTTTCCTTCTAAAAATTCTAAACTTACAGGCTGGTAGCCAAGTCAGTGGTCAGTTCTAGTGACATATGTTTGGAGGTATATATGCATGTGTAGATGTATATGTATCTATATTCATATTTACACATAAATGTGCTATTAGTCTTCATTTGCAAAGGCCCTACTCCCTCCGTGTGTAACCCTTTATTGAGTGAGTTCCTGAGGTCATTCTGCCCAGAGTTCTTCATCACAGAGAAGCACAGCCTTTATACACTTAGACCTATGCCCTAATTTGATATTTTTGAAAGGACAAGTTAGCCTTGGTAGTTTTCATTGAGTTATGGTTCTGTAGAACTTGCTGACGAAGGCTTTCTAACTCAGTCAGAAGGTCTCTGAATTCTGTAACTTCATGCTGAATGCTGCCTAATCTGACCCAGTTTTCCCCAAGAAACAGGAACCCTAAAGGAAACATTGAAACTGAGTTGATGCCGACAGAATATATGGGACAAATGTTCAAAAATAAAGCTCAGAGCCCTGTTTGCTCTGTGTTCTGATATCTGTTGGCTGTTAAGCAATATTTTGTGCTTACTGAGACTAATCCATAAAATGAGGGTAGCATCCATCTCATATAGGCTCCTACCTAGTACAATAAAATAAGTAAAAACACAAAGCAGAATTTAATGTATCTTAATTGTCATCTCTCTCTTGTTGAGACTTAGACAACCATATTGTCTACATGCCTTCACCTCATCTATACTGAACTTCACTGCAACATAAATTTGGTAGAAGCAGGAGACCACTTTCATTGGGTCTAAATCAGGCCCAAGTTAATCCATAATCCATAATCACTCCCCACTAGAATCCTGCTCTGAGAGACCTCATTCTAACCCATACCTGTGCAAGAGCTCAACTTTGCTGGAGGTCCCCATGCCCTCTGGTATTCAGATCCTTCTGAAATACAGATGTCTATCTTCTTTGGTAGCCTCAGACCTTCTCAGCCTCTGTGTGCTATAAATCTCATTAATGCACTTCTGTGCTGATGACCTATTTTTAAATCCTCTTCTTAAAACCTCCTCAGCATGGCTTCCTTGTTTTTGGCTCCCTTTCCTTCACACTATACACACCAGAACTTTCTGTCTTAAGCGCTATGAACCATTCTTCAAATTCCTGCTAAGTGACTAAGGTCTCTTTCCCAGTTGATTCATTCCCAATGGCTACTGTCTACCACCATTTCTGAGTGCTATTGCCATACATCTTTAGATGTCTCACTACCATGTTCTGTCATACTTTTAATTTTTCTTGAACATCTTGATCACCAGCCACATGCCCCAGGATGCTCTCTAATTTTGCCTTGCTACCAAAGGCACCATGTTTTGTCTAGCTGCTAGTTTACATTTCTCCTAACCGCGCTTGCCGCTGAGTCAGTGGGGACCATTCTGGGCTATTGCAAACAAATGAGATATTGTGTCCCAGGTCGTGCATGAGGCGCTGTCATCAGGTGAACCTCCTTAATTTTTTAATTCTCCCTTTGCAGGCTGGGAGTGACTCTGAGAGCATCCCAGGCCTGGCCATAGTCTTGTGTGAGGCCTGGTCACTGTGAACACTTCTTTGATATTTTTCCATATCACTTGGTCTGGCTTCAAGGGGTGGTCAGAGTCTCAGATCCCAATTTATTCTTTCCTTTTGTATTCTACTACAAGTAATCTGAGGTCAGTACCTACATGTAAAGATCTGATCACTCAGACATAGTGAGAATAGATACAGCTATGAGCTATGTGATAGTAACTGCATCGCTGAGGAAGGTTAGGGATTGAATCGAGTCCCAGAAGTGCCTATTCATTACAGTGAGACACGGGGAGGATTAAATGGACAGCAAAAACTAATCTAGGTAAGGGGATCCAAGCAGTCCCTGGACCAGTGTCCCGAGAGGCCAGCCACTGTGTCAGAAGTGGTTCAATAAGTTTTGTCATGTCAGTACCTGAGGTAAAGAGTGGGTAATTCCAAGTCACGGGGTGATGCACAAAAGCAGTGGTAATTTAGTGACAAGTGATAATGGGAGGTCACCATTGCTTGATGTCAATGTGTCAGGATCCCAGCCAGGAGCCGAACAGAAGGTACGTGATTGTGTGTCAAAGGAGAGGAATAAAGAGAACATTAGGAGCCAAATACTCAGATGAGGCAAAGACTTACTATGCATACAAAAATGAACATGGAGCTATGTCCCAGTGTTAAGTAAACCTGAGGTCTAAAGGCAGCTCACAGAGCAGAAAAACGAGTTAGGAAGCTCTGTGAGTGGAAGGCCAAAGTGGTTCCAGGCCGTCTCCCAGGCACAGCAGGCATCGCCAATGCCGGTAGCACAGCTGAACTCCAATCAGCACCCATGGAGAGAATGGAGATGCTGACCTTCCTCCACGAGCCCTGGGAAGTGAGTTTGGGCCTGCAGGTAAGATTCGGGAGTACATCCAAGTAAAGAGAAAAAAGGCATGAGGTATACGAAAAGTTATCACAGTCACACCCTGGTTCAACATCTTTGATGATGCCTCAGTAAGGATCGAATGTGAAACCTCAAACTGGTATCTTCAGCCTCTTAATCAAACGGTACGTCCTAGTCTCTCAATTCCTACCCAGATTTTTGGTAGGACCTTCTAGCTCTACAGCATGGCATTTTGTACACCCTCTCAAACTTTGGATTGTTTCTGCCTCCATTGCTTTACTCTAGGCTCTCTGCAATTTCCTTTCCTCTTTCTGTTACCTTCTCAAGGCTTGTCACAGCATTAGAAATGCTATAGTTCATTTGGTAAAGGATTATTAATAAAACACTTTTCTGAGCTCTCTGGAATTGTTAGTTTGCTATACACAGGGTTTGAAAGCATCTCAAGGACATATTTATTATTATTGTTATTTCTTAGAGTTCTCTCAAAATCTTAATTCAAAACCTTGTACATGATATAGACTTCAGAAATATCTGATGATTAATTAATTGGTTACGCATTGCAGACATGTATTAACTTAGTCTTCTCAAGGTAAAAGCCACCAATGTTTCAGTGAAGAGGTGTTCAGTATTACACAATGGCATACTGATGTGCTGGCACTATTCATATTAACATATTATTTTCATGTTAAGTTAAAAAATAAAAATTAAAAGCAAAAGCATTTTTAATGAAGTTCTTATGTATTTTATATTATTAAATACTAAATAGGGTTGTTATATATTTTTTATATTATTATATAAATGTTATACAGGTTCAGACAACTAATTTTGCAAACTCATCCTAGAAAAAGTGCTACATACCTTACTGCTGAATATCACTATGGTCACCTTCGAAGTACTCCCCTTGGGAAGCTATGCACTGACCCAGGTACCTAGTCCACCTTTCAAAGTAATTTTGGAGTTCTTTCTGGAATGGCCATCAGATTATGAAAAACCTGGCAGACTTACCTGACTGGTACCCCAAATCACAGAGAATTTAAAAGACCATAAATGTCTATCTTAGTAAATGCATTTATAAATAATCTCAAAATACAAATTGCCAAGGAGCATGTCATTTTTATTGTATTAAACAAATGATAATTTTTAATAGTTTCTCTAAGATACATAACTGCTGCCAAGATAAAGCAATAGTCTTTTACTCTCCTAAGATAAAGCAATAGTCTTTTACAACCTAAGATAAAGCAATAGTCTTTTACAACCTAAGATAAAGCAATAGTCTTTTACTCTCCTCCTGGTTCTGGTTATTTTCCTTTGTCTTCAGTGTAATTAAGTTCTTCCTAGGCAAACAGGCTTCCTACTAGGCAGGTATTCCCAATTCCTCCTCACTCTAATCATCACAGTCTCACTAGATCTGTACTGACCATTTAAATTCTACACATACAGTTTTATTCTAATCCACAGAACTTTTAATTACCACAATAACCTGTGACTCCAGAAACATGACTGGCGTGGCAGTCCTGCTGATATTCAGATCTCTTATCTTTCCTGATTGGTTTCCGCAAATAACCAAACACTTTGTAATATTATACTAGTTAGAGCTACTGCTCATTGGTTTTTACCTATAGACTTTTTTATATTTATGTAGTCAAATGCTCAAAGATGCTTTGTTCCTAGAAAACATTAAAATATTGAAATTTGAGAATATCCTTGTAAGACTCCTTGACATTATATGAACTTGACTAGTAGAGCTTCTAGCCCTTTTACAGACAGACATGCATAAGAGCGTCCTGTCAACAATCATGAAATATGAACCAACTTGATAGTCATTTGTCAATTCAATCCCAGTTCTGCTTTAAGCTTCATTTACCTTACCATAGCTCACCTACGTCTACTCAACCACTGTATTTGACTTACCTTCTATAACTGCAGTTTGACAAAATGAAAGTATCACTGCCTAAAAGCTTTTTACTGAAGAGTCAATTATTTATAGTGAATGAATGATCAAGAACATTAGATGGGATATTTAGGAAGTAACATAGGTTAAATCCTCTAATCAAGATTTTCTTTAGCTTGAAAATAAGATTCTTACCAGATAATTTCAACAAAAATTCACCTTAAACAAGAAAGAGTAGTGTAACTTCTATTGCCTTAACAGAATACTCCTTGAAAAAGTAGTATTTCCCACAGAATATAACCATGCAAAAACTTGACTTCTTTAAAATGAGTTCGTCTCTTTTCTTTCTCCTTGATTCAAACTGTCTTTGTCTAGTCCAGAAGCACCATGACTCACTTGTCTCTTTTCTTTCCTTATCCTTTTACCTTTACACATTGTGCAGAACACTTCTTAATCTTTAAGCCCTTAGGACATCAGATTCTGGTCCTGGTCAGCATCAAATAATCTTAGGAACAAAGCCTCTGGCCTGTTGGTCACACACAGAGATTCAGTCAAACTACAGGCAGCATCTTGACCTCAGTTGTGTTTCAGCTCCAGACCTCTGAAATCAGGAAGGTGGAATGACCCCCAGCCACATTTCCTTGAAATCAGAGAGAATAAAGCTATGACTGACATTAGGACCTGATACTGCGATCAACAGCCTCCTTAGCCCTGACCAATCAGTGGAGCCTATGACCACAACTCCCTTAGCTACCACAACGAATGATTTTCCCCCTATAACCTATCCCCTAGAAGCCACCAGGAAGCCAGGTCTTAAGAACACTTAGCCGATGGGTGTCTCTGGGCTTGGTGCCATTTCCTTAAATAAACCTCTACTTTCTTTGCTGCAGATTTCTGTTCATGTCTCATTTGCCTTTGATGCATGCAGGCAAACAAACCTTCTTTAGTTTGTTAATAAGATATTTTCCAAAGGGACTAACTGGATTTTAAGCTTATAGAATTCAGTAACACATAACAGTATAGTACTTCCTACTTCTAAAATATGTTTGTTTAATCACAATTGAAAAAAATTAAAAATTAGATTATAAGTAAGTTTAATATAAGCATGTGCTAGTAAAATATCTTTATAATTGTTTTTCTTAGTTTTTTTCTTAAAAAATGCTTTCTGCTTTTATCACAGTTTATTTATGAAAAAAAAAAAATTAAAAAGCACTTAAGTATGCTATCATATTTTTTCTTATAAACCAAAGTCTGCTGCCTCACAGCTCAGTTAACACACTGATACTTAGAGTTGATGTAACTTAATAAAGACTATTGTTTTTATGTACCTAGAATTTGCAAAACAAAATTCAGGAGCTTGCTGTATTAGAAGGTAAAGGGTTTCATTTACTATATCCGGAGATCTTTTAAAACAAGTACATAATTATTTCCTCTCAACCTCCTTTTCTATGGTATTTTGGTTTTTGGCTTTTCAAGTTAGAACTACAATATAAAGAAAATAATGTTGCTAAAAATATAGGTTTAATAATGGCAAAATTCTCCCTTACTTTGCATTTTAGCCAAATCATTCTCAATAATTCCACAGTGAAGTTTATAGTCTTCAAATAGTAATTTGTCATCTTAGCTGGTGAAAAGATGACTGATTTAGACAGTAATGCTATGAATGTTAATATATAAAAGGATTTTGAGTTAGAGGTCAGAAAGTATTTTTATCTTGAAAATATTTATAGTGAATCCAGCTTTATTTCCTGCGGGTTCTTACCCCTTGAGAATATCTTTGAGATCTAGGTTTAAATGAACCAGAAAACTTAAACTCAAAACTCATCTTACACTGCCAAACATTACATGCTTTCTGCCTGAAATAATAAATCAAACTTGAAATTTAGCCCAGACTTGTTCAAATCACCGAGGTCCTCAAATTTTAAAAAAAACTTGTTACAAACGTATGCAAATCAGAAATTAGGCAAAATACCAGTAAATCCACACACTAAAACTGGATTATTTCTATTAGTGAATCATGTTTGCTCATTATGATTTCTACAGATCACATATAGCTACAGTATGGATAATTAGCATAGGATATTTAAGAGATAACATTTTACACATTAAAAACTTGACATTATCAGGAAGATTCTCAAAATAAACAGGACAGAGTAAAATAAATAGGGTGTGGGGAAATTAGATTCTCTTCTGTTTTGGATTGCCACAGAGTTCCAAATAATTCTGTCATCAGCCACTAATTAAAAATTTAGATCTTTCTGCCCATATGGAAATGCTAAGAAAGCTGAAGTAGCTAAACAAAAAAACTATAAAAATTATTAATTAGTTTGTTGGATAAAGATATAAAATCTACCTACTAAAATAGTCTTAATGCATTCACTTTCAGAATTTTAAATTTTAACTCCAGAGTATAGCTGAGTATTCCATTGCATGGAGGAGGAGCTGGCTGGTGATACAGAAAAATCGTTTTAAAAATAAGGTAGCAGAAACGCCATCTGGTGTCAACAGCAATTGAATGAATGAGAAAACTGTGAGTCTTTAAAACAAAAAAACTTTTATCTACATAAAGGTTAGAGTCTGAGGGTTTAACAGCGATGAATTAAAAATAATAGAAAGAACCATCAAGATCGTTGATCTGTTTAGCAGTTGTCAGGATAGAAGCCAATATCTTAGTTCCTGGAAATTATTCCCAAGAATTTTCAAAAATACGTATATAGTCTCTACTTTTCATGGTTGAGAACAAAGTGCTAGTGTTTTTGTTGCCTTTTGTTGACATATTTAAAAAATATTGTTTGTACATTGTAGTTGGGTGTCTTTTGAGCAGCTGGGATTTTGTGGAGTGACAAGCATGTGTGTGGGCAGAACTGAACTCAATATCTGGTCCAATAGGCTAGTTCAGTAGGTGGAGTGGCTGGCTAATTGAAATTGTTCTACCAGTTAAACTGAATTCAAACACTTTTCACAAAATGCAGCATACTGGGATAATAGAAAGCTACCCAAACTAAGCAGTAGTTTGATGTTTATAACTGTAGTGTATAACTGGATTCTTAAAAATCAAATGCACTTGTATTTCTATAATTCATTTTTTGGAAGGGGTGATGTTTTATATCATGACCTAGTGACTCTTAAGAATTATTAATAGTACTTCCTAAAGTGGCTCAGAAAAAGGACAAGGCAATTTATGTCACATGTCTATCTTCCCTGTGGACACTCATTCTGATTTTTCTCTCTTATCTTTCCTGACAGCTCTTCTGTAGTTCAGAGATACTGTAGCGTGGTTGCCTGGGAGTGAAAGCAAATAGTGGACCTTAGAATGATTATTTTTGGATATCAATAAAAGAAAAAAACATTTTCCTCTGAAAAGTCTTAAAAGACACTAAACTTAGTCTGTGTGGACTTGCACAAAGGAAATGCAAAGGCTCTTGTGGCTTCATTATTTCATAACCCTCAGGGAAATCCTATGGGACAACACTGCACAGAACAAATTATATGATGCTTCATACCATAGGGTTTTGTCATGTCTTCTGTGAAATGTGTCTTAAGTGTCATCAGTGTAATTTTTAAATCCCATATGTTCCCCAGCGATATTCAGATTGGATTTTTTAGCTAGAATAATAGTCCTTTGGCTGAGGTAAGTTATACTAGGTTTTTATGCTCTTCCCCAGATTCACTTAATTCATTTTGCAGCTTAGCCAAGCTGCTTAATGAAAATCCTATTATGTGTATGTGGAATATTGAATACCTATGTCAAGGCATTGGTGATCAAAGCAAAAAGTAGACTTCTTTACGTATGAGGGTGTCTAAAGGGAATAGTCTCAATGATTTGATCTCACTACCTAGGCAGACATCCTCTTTCTTTCTCAAAATTCTATTTTTCTTCCCAAATTTGATCTGGCCAGGCAGAGTATAATCACTCTGATATTAGTATATAAAAGTGGCCACACTCTTTACACAATAACTTCCAAAAGACTCCTAAAATTATAGAGATGTGACTGCGAAAAAAGGAGATATGACACTAATAAAGCAAGAAAGCAAAGTCAATAGGCATCTATTTAATCTTTATCTTTTCTTTCTTCTTCTTTCCTTTTATTTTTTTGCGCTGGGTATTTACCCAATTTAAATTTTTGAAAAACACTGCATTAAGAACTTAGAAGCATGGAAATGAGACACAATGCAGAAGACTGGTATTATTCAATCATGAACAATTATTTCTGCAGCATGCATTATGTATCAGGTACTCCTCTAGTTTCATAAGATATATTAGTGAACAAAATAAACAAAAATTTCTATCCTTGTAGGGTTTATCTTCTAAAGATAAAGACATAAACAAATCATAATAAAAATAATATACAAATAAAAATTACAATATTTGTTGTGAAATAAGACAAGAAATGTATAAAACATTATCAGGCTAAGGGGTTGAAAAATGTGGGGATGACAGGTGTAAAAACAGAGGTGAATAGTGAACAGCAATTTTAAGCAGTAAGCCTGTTTAAAAAGCTAACATTTAAGCAAAGATTTGAAGGCATTAGCCAATCCTCAAGTTAGATCTCAAAGACACTTGAATTATATAATCAAAGCAGGAAATACATAGGTAGACTGAACATGACAAAAAATGCCAAAAAGCAATATATCTCAAAGAACAAATTAGTAGAATATAGTGGTTCTCTGTGGGTGCTGAAGGAATGCATAGCAGTGAAATAATTAGAATTTAAAGAAGATAATACGGTCGAAAGAAGGAAAGGGAACATTCCTGCTGAGAGTGGAGTAAAGTTTAAAGAAAGGAATAAATGCTGTGATAGAAATGAGTACATCTTTTAAATGAGTAAACTGAATTTTTTCCTATCGATGACCTGGAAAGAGCTTCAAAGTGGAGCTTCCCTGCTTTCAAACATAACACTTACCCTGGGGACTTATGTGAGCCTAAGAAGGTTAATCAGATTAATTAAAAGGAATGACAAATCTGGATTCAACCCATTAACATAGAGGAGATGAGGATGAAAACTCTAAGATCATTAATGACAGCACTTCAGGCTTGCAAAGAGTCAACAGAGCACAGTGGGGCATTGGCTTCAAGGCAGTGTGCCACAGGAAGAATGTGACAATGGAATGGGACCCAAAGAGAAAACCAGAAGCATTGCTGTATTCTGGACAGAAATACAGAGAGGGCACAGAGAATGTTGATCAACTTAACTTTTATTCTCACAAGGGAATAAAAGAAATCATGAGAACAAACGAAGAATACTTGATAAACTCTAGTTTATAGTAAAAGATATATAGGACAGCAATTCTAGGTAGGCTTAAAAAGAAAATATTACTAATATCTGAGGACTTATAAGAACTTTAATTTCATAATTTGTGGCCCAATATTTGGATTTTTGCAGTGTGAGCTCTGAAGCTGCTAGTAGAGCATAACTTGGTCCTTTTGGGCTCCAGAACTGCCTGCAGGGCCAGCAGCCACCCCCTCTCCAGTGCTGATTGTTCCATTTGATAAATTGTACGCCTTGCATTGGTGTTAAATAATACTCCCTGTACTATGATTCTGTGATCAAAGACAGCCTTTTTATTCTAGAGGTCGGGGCTGAAACTAGGACTTGATAAATGCTTAATCATATATTACCCATTATTCCCTCCTCAAATCTTATTTGCTGAATCACTGAGTCAGCCAACCATTGAATGTCGCCCTACCATGCAGAATACAAAGGACGTAAATTTATGGTCTTCTTTCCCCTAGCAACCCATCTCTTCTATCAACAGCTCCTTGCAACTTTTGCCTTTATTAACTGCTCTATCCCCTTTATTTTGGAAAGTATTCTCAGATATGTTTCCTGCTTTGGAAAGCATTATCTTAAGAAAGCCATATTAATTTTTAAATAGGTATCTCTAGACTTTTGTTTACACATTAATAAATTTCATGCTAGAATGAATAAAGTCATTATAGAATTCAGAGAATTAATAAAATCCATAGTCTATGCAAAAGAATTAATATGATGTATAAAATATTTAATGATTAAGATTATATTTAATGAATGAACTTGTATGATATACCTAAACTGAAGATAATTTAGAGGTATAATTTAATAAGTACATTAAGCTATTCATAAAGTTAAAAGGCAGGTTAAAAGATGTATTAAACATTGTAGCACAGTTCGATTTGTATCATTTTTATCAGCATTTAAATTTTGTTTGACATGTTTTGGGGGTTGTATGAAAGAATGTACCACCTTGGAATTATTTTTGCTTAAGTTCTCATGCATGGAAACAAGAAGGAAAGAAATTAGGCCTCTCAATATCTTTATGGAAAATATGCCAAATCTGAAAAAAATCTCATAGAAAAATCTGTACTTTCTTTTATGCTATAATAAATACATTTTCCAAATCTTCAATGAAAAGTCTTAGCTAGATTATTTTTGCTTGTTTGCTTGTTTGAACTTACCAAAATTTAGTTACATTTAACTTGTAGGCCAAGTTAATAAAAAGAAAAAAGAATTCATAATCATCATGGACCAATTATTTCTTAAGATGATGATTCTTCCCTCAAGACTCTTACTATAAGCATAATATGGTTTCAAACTAGAAGTGCTTTGGTGTGATACTCTGGCCTCCTGATTCCTGGTTGTCATGGGTGTCTGATCCTATGTAATATTATATTTAACTTTTCTCTTAAAAGTTAAGCATTCATGATTTCCATAGAACAAATTAAAATGGAAATAGAAATTTTTGATACCCTTTACATGGTTAAGCTTCTTTTCACCAAAGTAGTATCTCATCATCCAATGTTCTGCATGGAGAATGATGTATAAAAGAAGTAAGCGAAATAAGTTAGAGAAGTAATTTATGTACTTTTTCCTGTTTATATTAAATTCCAGATTAGCTTTTCTTCTTTTTCTTTATTGCCAAAATTTATATTCTCTACATCTTAGTAAGACTTGTAGAAGTAGTTAAAATATTGTTATGTAACAAATTACATGCTTATGATTTTGTAATAAAAGATTTGGTATAGATTACCAGCTCCTAAAAAGGGCGTTACCTCTGTTGGACCCTGTATTTGACTGATAGCTAGATTTACCTAAGAGGAAGGATGATTGCACCTTCATTATTAAAATACTACCTTAAAAGCATTAAAATGAAAATACTTCTATAACCAATTGAGTTTTTAGCAAAAACAAATAACAATTTTTAATGCTAAAATAAAATAAAAATATCTCTTAAGCACTAACCTGACAATGTCTAACACAGGACCATAGGGAACACAAAAGACTTTTCAAGAAAAAAACACAACTTATTTTCTCAAGTATTTGCTTCCTTTCTAGTGTATACCTGTATCTTAAAAAAGAAATAGTGAGTTAATGTCTTCCCTATTTTTTGTCTAATAATTTCTTCTTATAAATCAGCTGAAAATCTAGGGTTAAAATAGCTAAGCAGAGTTTCCTAAATAATTTCTCTGTGCTCAGGCAGGATCATACTTTGAAATTATCCTAGGTGGAGGAGTCCATTCAGTTGGAGGGGATACGATTTCACACTGTTATTAATAATTTCCTCAACTTTGTTACTGTTGGGGCCCAGGGCAGGCCGCCACCAAATATTCCACAGTGTCATATTGATTGTTTTAAATTAAAATCACTGGAGAAGCAGCAGGAGCAGGAGGAGCTCTCTGATTCTGTTCTGTCTCTTTAAATACAGGAAATAACGCTCCATGTGACAGGCGCGTTCCTTGCCGTGAAAGGACTACGCGAACAGACTAAGGGAGAGCGTTATAGCCAGAGACAGAGCATCTAGAGCTGAGAAGTCTATACAAAAAACCCTTGTGAATTTTACTAATTACTGCCATAAGCCTACATTCTACTTACATTCCTTACTATGTACCCCAACATCTAATCTCCTCTGTCCTGCCACCTTCTCAAAAATTTATTCTTTGTCTAAAACAAGCTTGTCCAACCAATGGCCCACGTGCCACCTGCGGTCCAGGATGGTTTTGAATGCGACCCAAAACAAACTCATAAACTTTCTTAAACCATTAAGAACACTATGCATGGACCTATTTTTAGCTCATCAGCTATCGTTAGTGTTAGGGTATTTTATGTGTGGCCCAAGACAGTGCTTCTCCCAATGTGGCCCAGGGAAGCCAATAGGTTGGGCACCCCTATTAAAACGTGTAAATAGGTGCCTGGTTCAATCATTTCTTTAGCCTCATTTTATAATCTGAGCATCATATCATGACCTCTCATGGACTTGTATTAACTTGGTTTTCTTCTGTAAAATTAGTCTTGTATCTATTTTATTATTTTACTACCAGTCCAGCTGTAAGAACCAAAGAAGGATAGAGGGAGTGAATTCTTTCCCGCCTGGACATTACCAAACTGTATGATAGTTTCATATCTACTACAATATTGTAATTATCTCAAACTATTATTTAAACCAATCACCTTTGGTCTTCTTACTTAATATGTTATTGAAGAGAAACATATTTATATATAATAAATTTCATATTTTTAAAACCATCTGCATAATATTAGTTTACCTTGAGTTTTGTTTTGTTTTGTTTTTTACTTGAAACATCATTCCAAGTTGGGTTTACTAGACTTCAGCAGAATGTCAAAGGGGCACATGCACAATGGAAGATTAAGAAATTCTGTCTAATAATATTCCATTCAAGTTTGCTTTTTAAAGAAATTCTTTTAACTTTATCAAGAATACATTTAACCATTAATAGCTCACCCTGAATTTTACAAATGCATGCAATTAGGTGCTGATCTTTGTTACTCTTCCTTTTTTGCTCATTATGAGAATGGATAACGTATTGGGGAATGTTCTAACATTTATTCTCTGTGTCATATCAAACACCACCAATGCTTTTTAAATTTGTTTTGTTGTTTCATTTGGTCTACTTCGATTTGGCAAATGTATACATACAATTTTAATTTCCTTCAACACAGTTTTCTTTGATAGTTATTTCCTATATTTGAAATGTACCTTATAATTTCATAGATGCTCACAAAAACAGATTAGGAATTATGATTTAAACTAGGCCATTAAGATGCTCTTTCTCTAGAATCTGAATCATGAGAGAGGGCCCAAGAGACTGAAAATATTGGGTTTCCTATTCCATACAAACAGTGCTGTTAGAGTGATTCAATGTTAGGTTCAGTTGGCAAAACCCTTATGTTCTTTCAGTAAATTTCTCATCTCTTATGTTAGTTGAAGTCGATTCTATTGAAACCAAAAACTCTAACTCTATTATCTCTCACTTGGCATCCTAGAGGAATTGCTATAGATGGGACTATTCCATTTTATTATTTTTAAGTTAGTTTGAAAAAGCTGCTCACCCTTCTTTGCTAATAAGATTTCCTAGATGAATGACTTGGGTTTAAGACTTCTTTCTCCTTCCTGTTTAGCTTCTCTTTTTACTTTCTCTGCCTCTCTAAAAGCTTAACAAACTCAAACAGTTGGTACATAGTCAAGTTGTAAAAGACCTATTTGCAGAGTGAAGGAGAGAACAATTTGCAACCCAAAAATATGCCTCTTTGGCATAAGTATTATCTTAAGCTGGTTATTTTTAAGAAAGTACCAACAGGGAAAAGCTCTGAAAACAGTAAAAGTTATACTTTTGTAATGGAAATTTACATTTATAAGGAAAATCTCCCTTTGTAGGGGTGTCTCCTATTCTGTACCAGGAAAATGCTGAATGATTCAATCTCTAGAAATTTATTAATGGAGAGGCATGGATTAAATCTGCATAACAACGTTGCCCTTGTTTACTGATAACCTATAATTGACTCCTCCAACCTCAAACACCTTCTTTTGCCTTCAGAAGGAAAGCATGAAAATGGTGTTTAAAGCTGCGGCTTGGGCCATTTGGGGAAGTTACTTAGTCTTCCTGGGTGTCTCCCATGTACACAGGAGGTTGACATATTATTAAATCTGTTTGTTTTTATTCTGTTAATCTGTCTTTTATTACAATGAAGAGTCTCAGCCAAGAAACTAGCAGGGTACAGAAAAAATATTTTTCCTCCCCTACAAGAGTAAGAGCATACATATATTATGAATTAATCATTTATATTTTCCCCATGAATGTCAACTTAGGTTAAACAGTATATTCAATAACAGTACTTGCTTCTAATCTTGAGGATAATATAGACAGTGCATATAAAAGCATTTTCAACAGGATAAAACATTAATACAAGAAAATAATATTGATAATTTATTACTTATTATACCCTTAGAAAGCCTATTTCTAAGGGTATAATAGTGAAAATAATAATTATTTTCACTATTATACCCTTAGAAATAGCCTTTCATTTCCCAGCATGCATAACCCAAACCTGAACAATGATTGTAATAATAAAGGTTGCATTTGAGAAGTTTGAAATTCAACACAGGGAAGGGAGTAAGAAAATTGTTGCAATAAACAAGGCGAAAGAAGTCTTAAACTGGACATGAGTAGTGAAAAAGAGAAAGGGCAAAAAAAGAAAGGAAAAGAAAAATATATCGCACCAAGTGAATCAACAACTTTGGTGACCGATTTCATAAGAAGGGGTAGGGAGGGTATGGGAAGTATAAAAAAAAATTAAGATTTCTAGCAAAAATGAAATTAATAGATAAACAAAAGAAAAGTTTCAGAGAAAATAGTTAAAATAATTAGTGCATAATTCAACAAGAGAGACTGAGGTGCTAGTAAGCTTTCTATATGGAAATATCCAAGTGACAGGTGAGTGAACAGGCCTGGGTCTATAAAATCATAAATTGCATAACAGATGTAATTGTTGTAATAATGAGATAAGAAGAGGAAGACCAGCAACAGAATCTTGGGGAATTTACATTTATTTTCAAGACTTTGTGAGATTTAAGAGAGGGATCGATGAACAGCTGAAAAGTAGTCTGAGAAGAGACATTCAGAATACTCAAGCCAAGAGAATATAAATCACTCAAGTCCATGTGAATGAAATGCAGAGAAAAAAGAATGAAGCTATGAAGAAGCCATTGGATGCAGCAGTTAGCAAACGTTTGGAACTTTGGGAAAGCAGCTTTGGTAGACTGCTAAGAACAGGAGTCACTTTGCAAGGAATTCATTTTGGCCCAAAATGAATATATGAATTGCCTGGCTAATAAGGTCTGCATTTGGCCAGAAATCTGCTACTTCACTGCATATCTAATGACTGCCACAGAGCTGTCTGAACAGAAATAAGAGGTTTTTACTTCACAATTCTTCCTATTTATGTTTAACATTTTTTATCATTATTTTTTCTCTAGACAAATAGAAATGCAATTAAAATTTTCCCTAAAGAATCTATTTTCTTTTTAACAGAGCATAATTCCTGTATAGTTGATGTTCAAATATGTATTTCTTACATAATAAAAAATACAAAATTGACCAATCTCCTTTATTTAACATAATTTGATGGTTTTTCTCAAGAATGTTTAGTTAGAGTTCTCGTATGATACTGAGTGAATGTAGATTTTAGTTTAATGATAGTCATTAAACTATCATTAAACCAATTCCCAGTATAACATGCATGGAACAACTGTAGTGTATCTACCTTAAGAAATTTCAATCCATTTACAGATACATCCAAACAAACATTATCATTTTATTATTGACTTATAAAAATCTTTACCAGACTATTTATATTATGAAATGAAATATGAATCACAAGCTGTAATGAACTTGGATTTGGGAAATTAAAATCATCAACTATATTTGGTAAATCTAAATGATAGCCCAAAGATATATAGAAGCAGTGTGTACTACAACCATAGCAGTAGTCTTATTTATATCTACTATACTATTTTTGAATTAGGTAACTGAGATCTTATATTAACAAAATACTAAGTTAAGAGAAGTAGTTAAGAGAAACAGTGACATTTTTAAATTCAATGTTTCACGTTTCATTTTAAGTGATAGGCTGTACCCTAATTATGCTAAGGAATTCTATCCTTAGTTTTCACAGTTAATCACCATAAAATGAGTTATAAAATAAATGTATAAAGAAATGTTTGCTTTATTATTGAGTAGACTTTGAGACTGATAACATTTTATATATCTTCCTTTTAAAATAAATAAAAATTTCCATAGTATAAATGAACTGAGAGGTCAATTTGTTTTATAAAAACAACCAAAAAAGAAGGAAATACTTAACAAGTTTTCAATTTTAGTATAAGGACTAGGTTCAAATGTAAATGACTTTGAGAGCAACAGGCTTGCCCCTTTGCTGCTGTCACAGCATCTAGGACAAATCCTGGCATACCGGAGATTCTCAATAAATGCTTGTTGTTGAAGTGAAACTTCTCCCACTTTAGTCTCCTTTCTGTTACATCAGAGAAAAATGTCATCTCTGTTACATTTTTTTGAGATTGTTAACTAAAACTAAATTAAAACACTTGGAGGATTTGTTTAAAGAACAATTTAATTTATGTACAGGGTGTTTTCTACAGTGGGGTTTCCTTATAGATAATGCAAATTCAAAAATCAATACCAACTAACTCATTAGCTAAATAATCACTACATTTAAATTAGTAAGACCTGCTATATCCCTTTTTTTTTAAGTTAGTCATTAATACATAACGTGGTAAAATTAGATCCTGTTTACATTTCACTGTGGAATTTACTTTTCATCATTTGGGAGAGTATAAGGAAAAACATCTCTTAGTTTAAGAATATTTTTCTATGTTTAATTTTAGTTGCATATTTTTCATTTTTAGATTATTATTTTTCATTTGAATCTGTAAAGCTGTTAGAAAATGTGGAATACATTACTGAGGTTGTCATCTGCTGTTTTACCATTTCCTTCTGGTGCCAGCTAAAATTAAAATGGGAATATCAGGGTTTAGCGATTTAAATGTTAGGCAAGATTGAAATAGTATCATCTGAAAGAAAGGCTCCCAGACAAATCTCTCAACATGTATTGAAAAGGCAGCTGATTTTAATTACTACCCTTCAGGTTCTTCAATTAGTTTATTTAGTGCATTTATTTTCCCTTTCCAAAAGTGCAGTCTCAGTCAGACAGCTGATGAAATGATATGACTTTGTTGTGGAATTTAAATCTGGCAAAACATACAAAACAAAATAATATCTCCCTGAAGTGGCTATTGAGTTAGCCACTGCTTTTTCTGAAAATGTATACTGCTAGAAACTTCTGACTGTAAGACAACCTTGTCCAACCTGTGGCCCATGGGGTGCATGTTGCATGTGGTCCAGGATGGTTTGAAAGCGGCCCAACACAAATTCATATATTTTCTTAAAGCATTATGAAAATTATGCATGGACCTTTTTTTTTTTTTTAGCTCATCAGCTATTGTTAGTGTTAGTGTATTTTATGTGTGGGCCAAGACAGTTCTTCCAATGTGGTCCAGGGAAGTCAAAAGGCTGTACAGCCCTGCCATAAAGGTACCTAAGTTACCAAAATTTGTAATTAAAGGAACTTCATTGCAGAGATTATTATTTCATCAGCATTCACAAACAAGCTACAAAGAAATATGCAAAAGGTATCTTTCCACTGTGTCCTGGGAGCAATATTATCAGAGCCTCGATTTTTCACTAGGACATGCATTTCTAATACAAGTAAATAGCAGCAAAATAATTCGTTCCTTGGGACAATTATCAAGTTATAGGGTTTCTCTAACAATTTAGCATTCAGCAGAGAAACTGCCATTGGGTGCTATGTTTGCATGCACGTAACCTTTCAGTTCATGTGTGTTTCAGTTCTAGTCTGACCTAGTCAGACGTCCTTATTGTCAATGAGCTCACTGAACTTGGACAGAAGCAAAGCTAGAGTCAAGCACATGAGGAAAACTAGAGATTTTATATGCAGATCTGGTTTGTTAACTCCAGGTGAAAAAGGGATAATAACTTATCCTTTCCCTCTTGTTTCCATGAAACCCACTGTACTTGGAACACAGTAAGAGCTGAGTAAATATTTGTTGAGTAAACAAATAGATATTTAATGAGTTGTTCTAGGAAACCTAGGACATGTACCTTAAGATAAGGGAAAATCAGGATAATCAAGCAAATTCTTATGAGATTTCAATTCTAGCTAAAAGGATCTCATTTCATCAGTGGTCAGATTATGACTGTAGTTTTTTTGTTTTTTTTTTTAATTCATTTTTATTGTTAGACTTATTGGGGTGACATCTGTTAGCAAGGATTACATAGGTTTCAGGCATA
>PVJL010017216.1:0-18851 GCA_004026885.1 Lyroderma lyra
GGCTCAACTGAGTTCCCTGCCCAGGGTCTCACAATAAAGGAGTCTGCTACCTGGGTTCTTTTCCAAAAGAATCTAATTTGAGCTCATTCAGGTTGCTGGCATAATTCAGTTCCTTATGGTTAAAGGACTGAAGTCCTGCTTCATGGCTACTGGCCAGGAGCTGCCCTCATCTCCTACAGGTCACTAGCTATTCCTTGCCAAGTCGCTTTTCAGAAAATTATAACCAACAATGTTGAATCCCCTTCATGCTTCAACTCCCTTTGACTTCCTCTTCTGCCAGAAACTAGCTAAAACCCTCTGTAGGGTCAACTGACTTGGGACTTTACTTACATCTGCGAAGTTTCTCACAGCAGTACCTAGATCAATGTTTGACTGACTAACCACAGAATGAGACCTTGGGTGATTGAGGAAATTATTACAATTTGCCTATCACATTATGGATCCACTTTTAATTATCTAGAATTAAAAGGCTCCTTGCAAATGAAAGGGACAGACTGTCAATCACTCTTTTAGGTACCTGAAAAAGCATTATTTTGTAAAATTCTTATAACACCTAGAAAAGAGAATTACCACCATTTTCAGATAAACTTTGACTCAAAATAATTACATAACTTACTCTCATCATACAGCTGTTCAGATCACTCTGACCACGCAAGCCTTTGAAAGTTCAATAATATTATACATTATCAAAACATCCAGTTGTTTCGAATTCACTTTCAAATTTCTAATTCTGAAACCACAAGTGATAATGATATGGAAAATAAACTACAGTCAAACTCAGTTTCACTACTCTTTGCTCCTTTGCACAGTGGTAACACCAGATAATAATATCAGGTTCCTATGATGGAAATTTTAACTTTAACTTCTCCATCCCCAAGTAGACTATTAATTCTATGAAGACAGGGGCTTTGTGATAAAACACAGCCAGGTTAGACTCAACTAGAAGCTTCAAGGTGGATTTAGTAATAAGTTAGGAAAGGGAAGAAGACCTACTGTCTGTTCAGGAAAGTCATGGTGCTGTCATGAGACATAAAAAACAAAACAAAACAAAACAAAAACTGTACCAGGGCTGTCTGGAAAAAATCCTCTATTTTTCAGATTACATGGCTGGATACTTTCTTGAAAGCCCTTGTATATTAATGGGCCATATGTATTAAGTAAATTAATTTCAATATTCTTGTATCCTGATAATTTAATGTGCAATAATGCTTGACATGCTTCACCAATATCTGGTTACAACATACCTGAGACAATCTCCAACCAAAAAGAATGAAAAAAGACTGGATAAAGTATTGACTTACACATGGTCTATAATTGAAATTAGAGAATATAGGGAATGTTTGAAAAAGTAATCCTTGCTCTTTTGGGTTATAAATAAAAATGATGTAATGCTGGAACTTCATAGGATTGCTGCTATGTGAATTCAGATCTTGGTAACTACCATTTTAATAAAGTCTATAAAACTATAATCAGTAATCCAGACAAGCTACTTATGAATTAAACTATTGTAAAGTCATTATTTGTCTTAATAAAGTTAAAAAAAGATGCATTAAGAATTTGAACCTCCAATGTAATCATTAATAGCTAATAATTACTGATTGTGTATGATGCACTAGACACACGATTAAAAACGTATGTGTGTTTGAGTGATACAAACCTGATACCATCTTATAAAATCAGTGCTATTCCCACTTCACAGCTGAGAGACCTGTAAATCGCTTGCTCAAGTTACTAGCTAGTAACTAGTGGAATTAATTTTAAACCTACAATTGTTTCCTGTTAAAAAAATGTTTAGTATCCTGTCCTTTGGATAACAGATGACGCCCTTTCATCACAATGTTTTTAGCAATATTTGTAGCTCAGAAAAGAGAGTTTGAAAAGCGTACAGACAATATATGCACTCACATGATTCAGAGGTGGGTGCATTTCGGTAGTTCTCTCTCTTGGTTCCCTGCTCACATAAGATGCTCTGTACTTACTTTAAGGTATTGAAGGTAGCCCCACTGAGCCGCGCAGCAATGGCGGTGGCGGTTGCAGCCGTTGAGATGCCTCTGCAGCAGCTGGAGGCGCAGGTGGCTGGCGTGGACTCGGCCGGCGCTACTGGCAGCCACTGCGGCCTCTGCGACCCCGGGCTGGCGCGTCAGGACACCCCAGGGCATCGCCGGTCCCTGCTGCCCCCGCAGCCTCGGCTCTGCTCAGTCTCCTTCACACCCCACGCCAGACGTGCAGTCGCACCCCCTCTCTGGGCCTTGTACCCCCAGCATGGGCCCTCGGGAAACATGACTTTCAAACCTGGAGGCCTCCTCTTCGCCAAGATGAGAGGTTATCCTCATTGGCCCGCGCCTGTAGATGCTTCCTGATGGGGTTGTCGAACCACCCACAAACTAACTCCCCATTTTCTTTTTTGGAATTCATGAGACTGCTTTTTTAGGCCCAAGGATATATTCCCTTACTCAGAAAATAAGGAAAAGTACGGAAAATCAAATAAACAAAAAGTCTTCAATGAAGGTTTATGGGAGATAGATGACAATCCAAAAATGAAAATTACAAGCCCACAGGCTTCAGCTAAACAATGAAATGCATCATCTGATATTGGAGTTGAAGAAAAAGAAACTAATGTTTCAAAGGAGGTTGCTGACCATGAAGAAAAAGCCAGCAATGAGGATGTGACTAAAGCAACTGATTAACCACTCCAAAGGCTGCAGCAGTGGGAGAAAGAGGAAGGCAGAAAACCAAATAGAAGTGAGGAGGCAGGAGTCGTGGCAACAGCAGCAGCACCTGCTGCTCTGAACGTGAGCCCTAAAGAGGGCGGCCTGCAGCTCCAGAAGTCAAGATTCCAAACCCAAGAGGCAGAACCAACAAAGTAAAACAGACCTGTCCTTCAGAGAGTGACACGGTAACTAAAGAAGACAAAAGTAAGAAAAAGGGGCACGAGGAAAAACTACGTAAAAAGCAGCTAAAAAAAAAGATGAAGGCCAAAAGGAAGAAGTTAAGCCAAGAAAACCCAGGGGGAAAAAAGGGGAAGAAAGAAATTGAAACTAAAAGGAAAATTTTAGCTAATACATGGGTCATCACATCAACCTCTGATTCTGAAGACCAAGGAGATGATTACAAAGGTGAAAAGGAGAGAAAAGGTGGAAGGAGCTTTCAGGCTGCTCAGAGAAGGACTATGCTGAGAGGCCAACAGTATGCAGATAAGCAGAAAGAAAACACAAGCAAGAGGAACAAATGGAAACTGAGCAGCAGAATAACGATGAAGGAAGGAAGCCAGAAGTTTAGAAAGTGGAGAAGTGAGAAACATCAATGGAGTCTCTACTCCATAAGATCCATGCTGAAATAAAGAAACTCACTCAAACGTGATAAGCTTGATGTGATCAGATGTTTTGAGGCCTTGGGTGAACTTGCTTCACTTCAGGTCAAAAGGCAACAAGCTCAGAAACACACAGAGATGATTTCAATGAGAAAAAAAAATGTGGTGATTCAAAGTGAGTCAGATTATCATGGAAAAGACTACAATGTTGTATAACAAGTTTAAGAACATGTTTCTGATTGGTGAAGGAGATTCTGTAATCACTCAAGTGCTGAATACATGCTTGCTGAACAAAAACTGCATGAAGAAGCAAATAAAACCAAAGATCAAGGAAGGGTCAAACCAAAAGCTACAAAAGGAACAAGCAGGTTCAAAGATGCTAAATGGAGGCTCTGAGGTTTAAGACAGTAACTAACGCGACACAATGGAGAAAGCAGTGAAGAAAGCACCGGCAAAGCCAGCAGTGAGAACATGCCACCCAGTGAGGAGAGCCTAGGATATCTCTGAGGGATTCTCTGCTAGATAACCAGGTTGACATAACTGAACTATAAAGAACAGGTGAGAAGGTTATAATGGTTTTCATTTAAAATATGTAGACTATTAGAAGTTTTTTGTTTTTGTTTTTTCGCCCACCATATCACCTACCTTATTTTTATTATTTTCATTATTTTTTTTATTGTTAGATTTACTGGGGTGACATTGGTTAGTAAGAATTACGTAGGTTCTAGGTGCACAGTTCTACAGTGCATCGTCTGTGTGTTGCATTTTAAGTTCATCACCCAGCGTGAGTTCTCTTGACTACTGAAAGTTTTAAACTTTTATAAGCATTGTCTTTGATGTTTAAAACTTGTTTTGAGGGAGAAAATCCATTTATCTTTGCTTGAAAGTAATTAAACATTGCAACTGTACAGTATTAACAGCTACATCATACAGTAAATGTGAGGGAAGATCCATTTCTGTTAAACTACTTTTCCAGGCATTGGTTGTAGCATATTTTCATTTATCATATGTATGTTAATGTAATTGATAGTAGAAAAAAGTTACACTTTTAAAACCACTTGTATAAACATTTCCTCCTTTTCCCCAGAAGTACTGTGGGTTTTGTGCATAGTTTTTACAAATATTGGATTTACCAGACTGTCTTTTGACTGTGGGTTTCGTAGAAGTTATATAGATACATATATTTTTACTTTTTTGGTAGATAAAATATTACTTCAATACTACTTCCTCCTTCTATCTAAAGTTAATCTCACAGTCCACATTTGTGCTATGTTACACTGCTGTTTTGTAACAATGTGTGGTCTGTATGCCTTTTGTATGACAACTAGATAGGCCACTAATTTTACAAGGTTCCAAACTCATGTTAACTTTTGAAGGTAATTTAATTTTGTGCCTGGGAATTCTGTGAAGTCACATGACTTTCATGCAGAGAACAGAATGGGTGTTTATAGGAATGATCTGTCTTTAGGATTCAGCTATCTAAGATCCTTTACAGGTACTAGTAGCTGAAACTGAAAATTAAATGATGAAAGTTTATTTTTGAGACATTTCTGAATTTTTTAAAGAAGTCACACTCACGATGGATGTCACTAATTAGTCTTTTTTTTTTAATTGGAAAACAATCCATGATGCTTACCTAGTAAGTAAAAGTACGTACTCTATAAGGA
The DNA here is from genome assembly GCA_004026885.1 of Lyroderma lyra. NCBI lineage: Eukaryota > Metazoa > Chordata > Mammalia > Chiroptera > Megadermatidae > Lyroderma > Lyroderma lyra. Next base: position 4,978 of record PVJL010017216.1, read on the forward strand.
CACTAACCTATTTGAAAACGTGGCTGTATCAGAAGGACATTTTTATTTCTGTATCATACATATGACAAGACCACAAAAAGTGGGAACAGTGCTCGGAGGCAGTAGACAATAATAGTCTGTATATTCATGCATATGGACTAAATTAGAGTAAACCAAGGTTAACAAAATTTAAGGGTAGCTTAACAGCATTTCTAAGATTTTGGACTAGGACATCAATGACAATTCTTGTGTTTTGATGAATATGGGGAAAAGGCTTTTAATACTTCACTGTTTGCATGTGACAGGCATTGTATGTTGTGATCCCTCAGATAATTATTTTAATCTAGATGAAAAATTTGAATTATTTCAATCATTCGGAGCTTTGCTATTGAGAAGTCCTACAATGAAATGTAGGACCCACTGTTTTAAGAAAACTTGCTATCCTAAGTGCAATAAAAATTTGGACAGATTTGTTCTAGTTAAGCCATAAGTGTCAGCATGTAAACTTATTTTGATTAAAAAAAAACGTAGCTCTGCTATATAATAATTAGTCTACTGGTAGCATATAAATAAGGGATGTTGTACAGTGAACTGGTGTAAGTCAGAGATGTGTAAGCAGCAGGTAACATGCTTCGTAGACTGTTAAATGTAACATTAACAATAGAACATAGAATGATCATTGTTTACCAGGATGTGTGTACTGATTCACTATTTAACTTACTTCAGCAAACATTTATTGAGCACTTTCAGTATCTTAGGCCCTGCTGAGGTACTCTAACTTCAGTAGAACTAAGTATCTAGGAGGAGGGCAGAAATATTTATAAATCACTTTGCATACTTGGCGAAGTGAAATAGCATACTGAGGAAGGAGCAGTGACCTCCAATTGAGCTTACGGTGGAAAGCATAATAAAGGGGATGATGTATCAGCTAGATCTTGAAGGATTTCAAGGGTTGATGAAAACCATTTCAAGTAGAAAGAAAAGTGCATGTAAAGGCAGAGCAGTGGGATAATAATTTAATTTCCTTTACTTATATGAATGTCTGAAAGAGATGACGAAGCTAAAGGAATCCTACGAGCCAAAACTGTGGCTATCCTCAAACATCAGAGTTTGATATTTTTGTATGATTTTTTATATCATGGAACTATAGTAAGTCTTTTTCTAGTGGGAAAGTTAGGTAATCAGATTACGGTTTCACAAAGTTAAATCCAGATATCACATGGAGAACAAATTGAAGAGAAACTGAATATAAGAAGATTAGGCAGGAGCTATTGAAAAGTATCTTTTTTATTCATGTGATCTACCCATCTATAAGTCATCCCCTTTGCACATGAAGAGAGAGACACTTAAAGAGATTAAGTGCATACTTAGATTAGCCAGGTTCTAGTGAAGGTAAGCATAGCATGTGTCAAATATTTAACAAAAACATATTACTGAGATCATTGTATCAATTAAAACTCATAGGTCATAATTTTGTCATTTTAATTTCTAATTTTCTAACATCAACAGCAATTTCCTAAAGATCATTTCTGTCACCACTGCATTCGTTAGTTGGAAAACACAAGCATAAAAAACTTCACTAGACAGTGGCAAAGAGAAGTTGCCCCGTAAAATCTCATCCTACAACTATTGCACTCAGTCAAAAATACCTTAGTGGTAGCTAAGTGATGCTTAAATGCATCCAAACTTGGGCATTTCCCTTTGTATTGCAAAATCCCTCAGAGTTACATTCAAACAGTCAAAGGAGAACGTGAGATTTTCAACTTAAGAATAATTGAAATCAGGTAGAAAATGCATTTGCCGGTCTTACTGCTACTACATTAACACTAGCCAGTTTTACACACTTCATAGTCATTATCTGCTCATGACTTCATGACTGGAGCATTTTTCAAAGTATTGGGCTTCACTTTAACATTTCTTATTATGAGCATTTACCAATATTCCAAAACCAGAAAACACTGCTTCACTAGGAATCAGTCTCAAGTTAAACTTTAAGATGTCAGACCATTTTTGAGCCTATGTCTTTCCTTGGACATGTGTGGTGGCCTTTTAAATTCCCCTGTATACATAATTGTTTTTTAATGTTCTCCCCCACCCCCACAAAGTGAGGTTCCTTTAAATCTTGTGGAAGCTCCTTCAGCCAGTGGGGTTTGAAACCATGGTGCTTGCTAGCATCTTAGCCATCGGAAGCAGCAACCCACAATCAGAACACAAGACTCTGATATTTGGAGGACAAAGTCCTTGTTGCTCACCCCGGCTCCAGCAAGCCAGGCCAGGAATGTGACTGCCATTCCCAGAGCGGCCTGACGTGAGGCTGAGGGGTTTAGAATGGGAGCCACCCAACCAACGAAACGGACCGAAATGAACAGCAACGCAGCAGCTAAGCTTTCCTATGGAGACTGAAATTATTTAAATAATCTCCAAAGTTCCAAAACAGTCACTTCAGACAATTTCTGCCAGTACAATTGGTGCACACCTGGAGAGGAGGGTTCTCGGTGCTTCCTACTCTACCATCTTCCCTAGTGTCACTTTCATGAGTATTTTTAATGTGTTCCTCTGTATTTTGTTTTTTTTTTTTTTAAGTTTATTTTTAATTGACTATTCACGTGGAGGTATCTGGAGCCAGCCTACTTTTCATATTTATTACTCGTGTGACTGTTTTTGTGTTTATACCCAAAAGAATCATCATTAATTTTTGAAGTTAATTTTGTCAGATGTTTAAGGGTTTTTATTCATGGGGCAATTTTTGTAAAATAGTGTTGGCATTTAGTTATTTAATTTAAATATTCTTTAATCTCATGACTTAAAAAATAATTTTATTGTCAAAATTTGTTCTGTTTCTTTTGTTTTGCCTTTTTTTTTTTGTCTTCTTGGGTACTCCAATTTTACATATATTGGATACACAATACCAATTTTTTTCTATCATTTCTAATCTTTTTAATTTTGATTTTTGTAAGTCCATTTCCCTTTGTTTATCTCAATGCAATTTCTATCTCCCTTACCACACTTTCTGTGGTGTCTATTTATTTCTAACAGGTTTTTTTCTTCTTCTTTTTTTTCCTACGTCTTATCAATTTCTCAAGTCCTCATATCCATGATGTCTGAACGTCACTTCACTGAAGTTCTTAGATTTACTTTTGTGTTCTTCTTTTATAGCTACAGTTGATAATTTACATTTATTAATCCTCATTTATGTTTTCCTTCTCTTTATAGTAACATATTTTTATGAGTATGCTATAAAGCAAAGAAAATATAAATACACCTTTATAACTACGAAGAGTGGTGTTCTTTCACATTTTTTCCCCTCTCTCAGGATTTCTCCTTTGATGCTATAATCACAAACTAATTACTTAATGGGTTGCTACAGGTCCTATTCCTCTCAGAAATTTACCTAGTTAGGAGAGCTTCTACCTCTGGCTTAGAGTTCTGCTGACCACCACCAGCAGAATATACATCTCCTATTTCCCAAAATGCCCCTATCACTTTTTAAAGGGGCGTTTCTGTCTCTTCTTTGGGCACATTTCAAATTTTCACATCAATTTTTTTTCACCTGCTTTCCCCTACCCGACAACTGCACCAGTTTGTGCACAGCCCAATTTATACAAGTTTCTTCTTTTTTGTATCACCCTCGGTCTCTCTTATTTCTCCTTCCCCATTTGATAACAAGATTCAATGGCTCTTCTGTTCTTCAGAGCAATAACTCTGTGTTTCTATTTAGCTTCCCTATTCCTCTAGGTGTTCAAGAAACCTCAAATTTCTCTCACTAATATAACCCTCTTTGGTGACCATTTGGTATTATTTCAGCATACTTTGTTGAATTCACAATACCCCTAGTTTCAAGCAGTTAACAAAGTATTGAACTAGACATATATCACAAGAGGAAATATTTTGTATATATTAAGTATTTTATATCTTTTTTCATATCTGTGAATTTTTTTTACCACAATGTGGTACAAACAAATGTATAAGTAGAATGGAAAATTGATAGATTTGATAACAAATGCCTTTTTTAGCTTTATAATTTGTCAACAAACTTTAGGAAATAGAGAGATATTTAAGCATAGGAAGTTTCTGAAGCAGAGGACTTTTAATACAACATTACTTAAAGTAGTAAAAAATTAAAAACAATCTGAAAACTATGGAAGGCTGTATCATGACATAGGGAAGAGTGATGACACACAGTGTGTGATTAAAAGCAAAACCAGGTGCACAATACTCTTACAATTTTATTAAATGTACACATATATCTCAAGTAATACATAAAAATGTTAATAGTAAAAATGGTCTGAGATTATGCATGATTTTTATTTTTTCTATGTTTTATTTTCTAAAAATTTTAAAATATACATCTACTGCCCTTAAAAATGTGGAAATAGTATTAAGTTAAAAAAATCTAAAATAACGTATAGATTATTTTCTTACATACTGTCATTACATGTACTACTAAAATTGACTAATATGTTGGGTAGAATGAGAATACAAAGGCTATTTATAGTCACTTTTTCATTTATTACTTCATTCAAAAGCACAAGGAGCTAGAGAAAACACACTAACTTTCACATTTCTGTGTATGTCATGCATAGTGAACATACATTTCTGTAATGTAGAAAAATTTATAGGGAAATGGACAGTTATATAAGACATGCCTTTCTTTTATACCTGAGGTAGATAAATGTTCCCCTTCCCAGTCTTGATACATGTATGTATCCTTTCATTTATGTAATGTCTTAGGATGGAAGTACATTGGGAGTTATTGCTCTAAGTCTTTTGCACCTTTAGGTGTTGTAAAGAGAGGCAAAGCCGGCATCAGATTGCAGATGCAAAGAGAAGCTATATAAAAGAGAAACACGTATGATTATCATTTTGTTTAAAAGACTGAAGAGGAAATTACATCTGGAGAATGGCAACCTGGAGATAGTATAGAAAGGGTGAGCTCACGGCTCACGAGTTCCACTGACTGTAACATTTAAGGCTTTAAAGGGGAAGGTTATGCAAGTGCTTAACCAATTTAACTTTAGTATCAAACAAAATGAGGGTGGTGTGTTACATTTTCTAAAGGGCTGGATGAATAATATTTTTCTCTTTATTTATGTGAGAGAAAATTTAAAACTCCAAAGAGCAGTTACAGCATATCCACAGGGGACTCTAGTACTTAGGAGCAGTGCTAAAGACACCTATGGGAAAAACAAATTATAATTAATGCAAAAAAGTCAATAGAGTAGGAAATAAATAGACCAGCAATATTTTCCTCAAAATATGATTTATGATTTTTTCAGGGAAAAAGGATTTCAGCTGAAATTTGTCAATGTGAACCCGAGCAAGATTTTAATGGCAATTGTGATAGGAAACAATGACCCTAAACTTGCTCCGAAGATAAACTCCCCATCCCATAAAAAGCGCAAACCATTTGCCTTGGACTTTAACTATGATACACTACACAACAGCTTCTATGGAAAGAGTTCAGTAGCCTGAATATGAGTGCTATTAATTTATTTAAATGCAATGGCTGGTATAAAGGAATATATTTTAAACAATACTTTCGATGTTGCCTATTCCTGCAATGCTCAGGTCAATTTCCTGCTGGTTTCTAGTTTCAGGAGAATTTCCTGGAGGCTTCATGTGTTTAGCACTCTCCAGATACCATTTCTTTGGGCAACAGGAGAAATGGAGGAGAAAAATGGTACTTACTATAAGAGCAATCATGAATGCTCAGCTACAATTGAAAAGCCTAGCATGAAACAAGACTATGATTACATCAAAGTACGGTAAGATTTATGTGTTATTGAGGCTCTTGGTTAAGTAGTGGATGTGGTATCATGACATATTTTACTGTCTTGTAAATAACATGATTTACCACATGAGATTTCTGTCAGCACAATTTTTATTTATTGACTACAATGTCAGAAATGTCACATGTGGCAAAAAGTCATCCACAACGAATGATTACATTTTTTTCCAGAATGATACAAACATTAGCTTTTGGTTGAACAGTGATGCTATATTGCAGTTTCTGTCTTCACTTTTTAAATAGACAAATAAGGTCAATTCTTCCTTCTCTCTGCTGCAGCAACTAGGATCATTGCTTTTTTCACTCATTCTACTTCCCAGATGTTCACAAGAGGTTTCTATCCACTTTCAATGCGCATGGATTAGATTACTTTATATCCCTCATATATTGTAAGTGTGACTTACCAGCTGAGAAGCTGGTGTGCTGGCCTCTTATCTGATAACACTGAGAAAGGCAGCATTTCATAAAGAAAGGGATACTGGGCTGGTGAACAGGCAACCCGGGTTCTCTAGCCACAATAACCAGTAATATTCTGTGTGACCTCGACAAGTGTCTGACTCTTCAAGTCTCATTTTTCTAATCTGTAAAATGAGAGCATTTAACTAAACCACCTCTAAGGTCCCCAACTGTCCTGAAAATCTATGATTTAAATTTAAATGTATTTGATTCTCTTGTTTATCAATAGAGGAGACAAGGGGATATTAGGTTTTTTACTTTAGTTGGTCCTACAAAAATGTTTTTCTTTCCCTAAGTTTTCCTTTATTCACAAAATCAAATAAAGGTACCATATTCCTATTAGTTAGTTATTATTTATGATGGATAATAAGCAATAAAAAGAAAAGATGAATCATTTTAGATAATTAGATTTGGTTTTGGAATACAATTACTTTTTAATCTGTTGCCACTACAAATGAGGAGGAAGGACCGTAATTAAGAACTGCTCTCACCAGGCTGAATTGTTTTAATTTGGGAAGTGCCATTGTAATGGTTCAAAGCAGATCTTACTTCATTTGACATGAAAAAAAAAATCTGAAGACAGGTAAAATCCCTCACTTTTCTTTCTTTAAGTATCTGCTTCTATTTTTTTTTTTAATCAGTATGGAGACACAGAATAGAAGCAGGAAGCTCATGCTAAATTGCAAGGGCATTATGAGAACACAGCAGGAGGGTTCTGCTGTGTCTAATACCCGGCATCCTATCACCTCTGCCCCCTGCCCCACTTTTGGATCTGGGTAATTTGTATTGATCCTCAGTCTCTTGTGCTTTAGGAAGTAAAAATTTTGAAAATGGGAAGATTACCTGTTTCCTAAAACACACCCAGACTTCAGATCCTCTCCACTCTTTCCAAAGGGCAGATGGATTGTGCTATACCACAGTAATTAAAACAGGAAGCATGTGTAGGGCTTGGTGTTAATATACCTCAAAATGTTGTCGCTCACAGGAGTCTTTGGGGAGCTGGGCCTATCCTGTTTGAGGAAGATTCTGACTTTTCTTGGAATTCACCTGATTGGTGTTGCTTCTTCAGTAACCTATAAAAGCAATCTGTTTCATGTTTTGGAAAAAATAAATAATAACCAATTTGTTCAGCAACTTGTACCAAGTGAAACCACAAGAAAACCCAAGCAAGCATTTAGTTTTCAGAAGTTTGTGACTTATATGTCCCAGTCCAGGACCCAACCTACCTTATTGCAAAACTAAGGGGAAAAGTGCCATTATTTATTCTTTCCAATTCCCTTTTCTTATGCTCTTTTAAATTCATTTAAAGTAAGTTTTAGTTCCAAGTCCTCTATCAAACCTGCTCTTGTCAAGCTCCGTGCTTTTCAATCTCATCACTAGTTCTCTGTCCTCATCTGATTTAAACTGAACTCTATGAAACGGCTGGTATTTGACCATCTCAGACCTACAAAAACAGCAATTTGGTATAGTTTAATCTCGTTCAGCCTAACAGGACCATCTGATTTAGTTGCACCTCCTACTCCCTTGAAGCATTTTGTTTACTTGGCTTCCAAACCACCTCATCCCCCTGTGTTCTCCTGCCTCACTGCATTGCTGCTCAGTCTTCCTGACCTCAGTTTCTCCAGACTGTTAATCACTGATCCCAAGACAGGCTTTTTTGGTGATCTCCTCTGGTCTGCTGACTTTACATACCATTTCTGTGCTGATGATTCCCAGCCCAGCTCTCCCACCAAAGTTGGTATTTCTACATACAATTGAGGAATCTATTCTGATTTTTATAGGATGGCAAAATAGTACATCTGAAGCTATTTGGTCTGACCCCCTCACTCAAGCTGCTAAACCTACTCGCTGCTAAACCTACTCTTTCTTCTCCCAAGTTTTTCACCTCAGTTAATAACAATTACATCTGCCCTGCTTCTTATGCCCAATCCTATGGGTCATCTTACACCCCCATTACCCTTCTCTTTCTCTCACACTATATTCAGTTCATGAAAAAACACCATTGATTCTACCTTCAAAATAACCCCAGAATATGATGAGTGTTTACTGCATTTCCTCCTACTACTTTGGTCTGGGTGACTATTATCTGTCTACTGAATGGGGGGAGCCCAAAAACCCCCAGAATTGTCTTCTATGGAGTGGACCCCTCGTAGCACAGGCTTCCCCTGCTAGATGAGTATTGTGGGAACCCATCTGCATCAGTGCACCAGATGGCACTGTGAGAGGGTGTATTCAGCTTCAGTGAATTATTTTTTGGAGACTCTTTGAACATGTTTGCCCATTTCATGATGGGTGAGCTACACAAACAATGTGCAGCATGACAATGCACCTGCCTGCACTGAGTGTTCAGCAATTTTTGACCAATTATTTGGGGTGGGGCGTGACCCCCTGACCCACTCTCCCTATTCACCTGATATGCTCCAAGCGACTCTCTTTTGTTGTTTTCCCTGATGAAAAAAGTCCTTAAAGGGAAATATTTCACCAGGGTGGAAGAGGTGACACAAAAAACAGCAGAAACGCTGAAAGGCATCAAAACTGATCAATTCAAAAACTCTTTTGAGCAGTGGAAAAAGCATCTCAATAGGTGTATTGCATCAAATGGAGAGTACTTTGAAGGTGACTGAAGTTTAAACATGTAAGAATAAATACACAATTTTTTAGGAAAATTCCAGGGTTTTTTTTGGGTACCCCCAATCTTATATAATCATCTGGATTGGTCTCCCTTTTCCCACCATTTCTCTTTTTACTTTTTTCTTCACACAACAGCCAAGGTAATTCTGATTTAGCAAAAATCAGGTCATGTCTGTTCAGAGCCCTTCAAGGCCTTTTATCCCATTCATGTAAAAGCCTTAATTTGGTAAAGGCCTGATACATCCCTTTAGCCTTTCCAATCTCAGCTCCTAATCCACAAAGCAATAGCGACAGAACATCAATATTTGATTACCTAGAGTCACAGCCTCTAACTAAGCAACTGATTCCCAAATTTAGCTATGTATCAGATTCATCTAGCTGGAATTTAAACGACATTAATCTCACATTGCAATGTCCAAGCCGACCTCAGGGCCTTGCCACTTATGGTTCTCTACCTGAGAGCCTACTCCCTGCCCTGGAATAGGTGATGTCAGAGCCTTGTCCTTACTTCTGAGCACTCCTGTCCACCTGTCCATGTGAACAGCATCCTACTGCCAGCACATGCAGCTCCTGGCCTGACGATTTCCTCCCGACCCCACGTGGCCAACAGATGGGGAGCAGGTAGAGTTGAAGGCTAAATACACCAGTACCTCTGAGTGGGCTAACACTGATTCATGACACGTACTGAGCCTCAGCTGCCCTAATGGTAATCAGCCCCCACGTTGGGCTTCCGTACATTAACCTCCCCAATTCCCCCGTTCTCCTACAAGTGCCTCCTGAGATTATCATCCAAATAACCACCTTTACTCAAATCCTTGTCTCTGGGTCTTTTTCTGGGGAAAGCCAGACCAGGACATACCCAAAGAGCCCCTGGTCTTTTGTCTGTTTTATTTTACTGATTTACAAGTATTTCCAAGGACTGGAAAAGAGTTTGACTCATAGAAGAAGTTTGTTGGATCAGTGAACCCCTATTATAACACACCCAAATCTACTTTGAGCACAGTTAGGACATGATTTTGTATTCACCTTATTTACAAATAATCTGCTCATATGAAAAAACAAAAAACAAAGAAATTCCCTACCTGTCTCAACTACCAGTGCTGCTGGTATGTTAAGTTTTACAACTGTGGAGATTTTGTAGAATCTTACTTGGGTGATTTCCAAACTTGGTTGCACATTAGAATCACCTAAATTATAGCTTACAAATTTCTGATTTCTGGACTTAATCTTCCTGAATCTGGATTCAGTTTATCTGACAAGGGGTCCATTAACATATATTTTAAATGTTTTCTTAATGATCCTAACAACGTACAACTGAGGTTAGGAACCACTCGCATACTTGAAGATGCAACACTAAATAATTAAGTATTCATACAACACAATACTTCAGAAGAAAAATATAAACTCCTTAAATATTTCCAATTGCATTTAAATAAGAATTAAAAAACATCACTATTAAAAATACTAACATAACATCTATGGAAGTAATTTATTCATTATATGAAATATTTATTATATTCCTACCAAGTTGCAATGGCATAAGAAGGAGAAAGAGAGCTAATAAATTTATGTATCAGGGGTAACTGTTAACATGCATATAATTTGACACGCACATGATCACTCATATTAATACAGAAAAAGAAACATCACTAGAAAATTTTTGAAGAGTCCAAGGGCTGCAGTTGTTTTTAAACTTATAGGTTATAAAGACTAGAGTATTCAGTATCTCCCTCTCAAATATAAAGTTAAAAAAAATCAAGTATACATTTTATATATTACATATGAAAACATACATATATCACATGGTTGTATGTTTTAATACTAGTAATTGCCATTTAAAGGGTTAATGTACTTGCATCTTTCTGGTCTGGATAAGAAAACAAAAAAAGATAAGGAAGATAACTTGACTTTTTTTAATATTTCCACATTCTAAAACAAAGGGAAGTAGATTGGAGAACCATCTGTCATTGGTAGAAAATGAATGCTCTTACAGGAGCAACAAGGTCTTTACTTCTTTTGAGTCACCTCCCATCGCATAAAAAAAAAAATCCAAGTAAAAGCAATGCTCGGACAGCCCTGTGCTGACCCTTGGGGAAGACTGTGCTTTGAATCCTAATTATAAAAAAATTCATCAATAAACTTATCTGGGAAGTTTCTCTAATGAGGTGCACAGATCATTCTCTAGTGTCAAAGGGTAGTTGTTTTCTAGGAGAAGAAATATTTCAGGTCTTCTGAAGTGTATATTTCTTACTCAATAGAGGCTGAGACTTTATAAGAAGATACAAGATTACTTAGTGAATGAATAATGTGATCAAAGTAATATAAAATATAACCAAACTTCATGCTGTTATCTTAAAGGGTACTTGTCTTTTCACTTATATTGCAGTATTTTTCTTATTCTGAATTAATAAGGCTCCCTTTCAGTTATCTATAGATATTTATGAGTATATTCTCTTTGCCAATAATTAAACAGAAACATTTTAAAAAATCTATTAGAAAAGCAATTACTGATCACTGTGGCTGCTTTCGTGGAAAGGCCATTAATGTTGGAAGATTTTTAGGAAACAGTTTCTTGAGTACAATGAATTGTTTTTCCTAATAAAGAAGATATTTTTATAGATACATTATAGTATTTAGTAGAAATGCACAGCATATAAAGTGCATAAAACTATGAGACTGCATCAAAAAATGAAATTATTTTTAAAACGTACTTAAATCTTTAGAAAAAGAAATAGTCTGCAATTCAATTGTGAAGAACTGAGTGGGATATAAAATAAAATTTTGATGGAGAAATTTGGGAAAGTTTGTCAATTCATATATGCGTAACAGCTTACTGAGTCTATGAATGACAGAAAAAGCAGATTTCTCATTGGCTATTACAAATGCTTTAGTAATGCCGTGAATGCATGGCTTAAATTTTCACCTGACTAAGAAATGACCATGTGAATTCGTGAATTTACTACTATAAAAATAATAGAAATGGAGCCATTTTAAAATGAAGCCAGAGCTGCCACCCCAGAGGAACTGCCTTCCATGTCTTACTCCTCAACCACTTGGATGTTAAAACTGGGCAAAATAACCTTTGGACTGGGCCTAAAACAGCATTGTATCCCAACAACTGTTTCCACAGATAACAAGAAAGCAGGTATTACGGCCACCTAGCTGAAAATTAAAAACATGCCTTAGAATTAGCATCGCTATGTTAGCTTATCTACACCTGTAGAAATTCCCCCCATCTGTTGAGATAATTGTTCCCTTTCCCTTTCTCATAAATACCCTTTGCCTTTGCCTTCCAACGAGAACAATTTGAGCCTAAATCAGTGCTTCCCCAATAGCTGTTCTTTCGGATCTCCGGTAAATAGTTTTTGCCTCTCACTTAGCCTTTTATTTTTGTATTAACACTACTCTACATGGAGCTGACAGTAATAGTTAGTAGTCACAAACTCACCATTTTACAAAGCTGGAATTTGATTGTTCTATTTGACAGATAATTCATTGTGGGGAAACCGTATCATGTAAGATTAACCATTTGTAAAAAACAAATTATGGAAATAGGATACATCTTCCTAATGAGTAAAAAGCTGAGTAAACTCCTGAAAAAAGTCTTCAACATTTATGACTCAGTTTAAGGCAGCGGTGTCCAGACTGCTGTGATCTTCGGACAGGTTAAAAGCCTTTTTTCAGAATAAAATGAAAGATACAGGAGTCTGACAAATTGAGATACAAATAATCACCTTTATTATTAATTAAACTGCTACCAGAGACTATGACTTTATGTTTGTTGGCTGAGTTGACTTAATAACACTTTTCAATGAATGAGATAGATTTATCTGTTCAACTAGCAGCAAAGTACATCACAGCATTCCCCCTCTGAGAAATCGTGCCTTCGAAACCACGCCAAAAAGTACACACGTAATTGTGTTTAATGAGGGTTTTTTTGAGTGTATGTGGTTCCCCCAAGATGAAGAAGCATGCCTAGTTTCTTCTCCCAGATCAAAAAGATACCACAAGTCATTTTCACATACCCAGTCTGTACATCCTTAGTCATACCCAGTGGTTCTCAAACCATGTGTGATGAAGGGTGAGATTTTTCTTATCTCAATATGTAGCTGATGATAATATTGTGAAATGCAATGGTGATACATTACTAGAGAAATGACCAAATGCTTAATGTCATATTTCAAATTGCTATAGCAGTTTCAAAATACTTCAACTTCTGTCCTTCACTAGTTGTGTTTCAGTGCTGATTCTCCAACCTTAACCAACCTGCATGATGGGGATAAATCCCTACTTGGTGGTGGTGTACTTATGGGCCCTGATTCATATGGTTCAACTTTACTATGCTGTGAAAACTATACACATTTAATAGAAAGCATACTTTTAATTTTGATCTTTTCCCAGACTAGCTGTATGTGGTACAATACCCTCTTGTGATGCTGGGCAGCAGTAGCAAGATGATTTTGCCCAACTGTAGGCTAATGTAAGTGTTCTGAGCACATTTAAGGTAAGCTAGACTAAGCTATGTTTGGTAGGTCAGGTGTATTAATGCATTTGTGACTAACAGTTATTTTCAACTTACAGGGTTTATCTGGACATAAGCCCATCATAAGTCAAGGAGCACATGTATAAATCTTTTCATACATTGCTAGATTCAATTTGCTAGTATTTTGTTGCAGATTTGTACATCTATGTTCATTGGGTATATTGGTCTAGTGTATGCTAATGTTTTTGTCTGGTTTTGGTTTAGAGCAAGGCTGGCCTCGTAGAATGTTTTAGGATGTGTTCTTTCTGCTTCTATCATCTAAAAGAAATTGTAGGGAATCAATATAATTTTCTCCATAAACATTTGGGAGAATTCATTAGTAAAATCATCTTTCCTGGGACCTTCCATTTTTTGAAAGTTGTTAATTATAGGTTAAATTTCGTTAGTGGATACAGACCACTTAAAATTTTCTGAATTTTGTGTGAATTTTGTCAATCTATTGAGAAATTGGTCTATTTTTATCTAGGTTATCAAATT
>PVJL010017217.1:0-18848 GCA_004026885.1 Lyroderma lyra
TCCATCCATCTCATCCATCCATCCAACCATCCATCCATCCATCATCTATCCATCCATCCATCCATCCATCTCATCCATCCATCCATCCATCCATCTATTCTCCCATCCATCCTCCATCCATCCAGCACCAACTCTGGGCTGTGCATTGGGAATACAAGCAGAACCAGGCAGTTGCAGTCCCAGCCCTGAGGAAGGGGGTCACAGCCAAGCCTCCCAGATCAGGTAGGTTACTGTACATTTAGCATGAGGGCAGAAGTGACACAGGAGAAACCTGTGAATGGTGAGATACTTACATCTAGTCCTGGTTCCCCAGGTCTGCCCTGAGGAGAGACAGAGAGGAGGTGTAAGGGGGCTGAAAAGGGGGTGCTGGGAGCACAGTTGCTGGGAGGTTCAGTCCTATGAGTTGTCCACAGCCTGAACTCTGGTCCTGGGACCATTAAGTTCAGGGGTTGAGCCTGTAGGGCTGAGTGACACTATAGATGTGCAGCCATAGTTGGGGGTATTAAATGAAAGTATTACCTTTTCTCCTTTGGTTCCTGGCAGCCCAATAAGACCCTGTGGGCCAGCTGGCCCCTAGATGGAAAAGGAACAGATTAAGGAGCATGATGATTATAGGAATTAGCACCTCTAAGGACAAACAAGGCTCTTGACACTCACAGGCAGGCCGCTGGGGCCTCTCTCCCCCGACTCTCCCTTCTCTCCTTTTGCTCCATCCAAGCCCTGGAAGCAATGGGGGGACATCAGTCAGGGGGAAGGGGTCAGAAAGACGGAAGGACAGTAAATCTTGGGTGGGGAGCTGGGGAATACAGGGCAGAGGGACAGACTCCAGGCTCTGATAGGCCTGGCCCCAGCTTCCTTCCTGTGCAAATAATCAGAATGAGCATTTTACCTTTTCTCGCACATGGGCTCCTTCAGTAATCACGGAAGGTGGTTGTGGTCACACCCATTTCACAGATGAGTAAAGAGAGGCACAGAGATGGGCAGGGACAGGCCCAGATGCACAGCCAGCAAGGGCTGACCATGAACCCAGTTTCTGAGCCTCAGTCTTGGACTCTGTCCCTGATATCATCTGCCTCTTCTAAACATGATGGGGTGGGGGGGTGGGGGGTGCTTGGGACAAAGCAGCACCAGAAGCAGCATATTTAGTTGGACACATGTTTGGTCTGCTCAGCTCTGGGAATCCATGACTCTGAGTCCCCCCAAGTTGGCCTCTGAGCTGGGGGAGCAGACATGTGTGCTCCCTCAGGGCGGGGCCAGCAGTGAGGCCAGCTGACTTCTCGATGGCCCCTGGGGGCAGGGCACACTGGCAGGCCACACTTAAGGTTTTAATTTAAGAGCAGAGGACATGACACTGTGTAATATACACAAAACCCAAGACTTCATGTTCAGACTGTGGGCAGTTGAGAGGCAGATGTGCTTGTCGGGCCATGGGGGGAGGGGCAGGCACAGAGAAAGGGGAGGTGCATGGCGAGGAGGGAAAAGCAGCGGCCGGGGGCCCCAGGCAGCGAGAGAAGGGGAAAGAACAGAGACCCAAGTGTGGGTGTGGGGTCACCAGATCCAGGAGACTCAGAATGTTCAGGCCCTGGGAAGACACAGGGTTGCTCCAAGGCCAAGCATGGGGCCTCACTTTGCCCATTAGCGAAGCTTTCTGGAACTGTCCATGCTGTGAGTCTGCAGCAAGTAGGAGGGTTCCCACCCACACCCCAGAACTCACCTTGGGACCCTGGATTCCCTGAAGGCCCTGGAGGAGGAGGACAGAGCAGATCAGGGCCAGCGCCCTCTTGTGGTAGTCATGAAGGTTTGCAGGCCACTCACCCCTGTGGCCCTGACCTCTGGGGCCTCCCAAGCCCAGATCGTGGCTCTGCCCTCCTTGCCTGATGCGTCCCTTCCCCTAGGGGGGAATCCTGTCTTCCCCTGGTCACAGCTCCTGGGCTTGGGCCCACCACCCTTTTCATATCCCAGCTGCTTGAAGCCAAACATTCTTACCATGGGGCCTGGGGGACCAGCGGGGCCAGGGGGCCCTGGCTCCACTATGATCTGGGCCTAGGAAGGGGTCAGATGTGAATTAGACATGCATTGCTCCGTCATCCCTTACCCGCCCACTCAGGGTTAGCCCTGAGGCATTGCTCCCCTCCAGGAGGGTACTGCCTGGTTGGGGGGCTGGGGGGGTGCTGTAGGTTCTCAGATGGAAAACCAGTAGAGGACACAGCCTTGGGCTCCCCCTGCCCCGGGTTTTGTCAGGTGGCCCTGCTGCCCCGAGGCTCAGGGCTCCAGCCAGCCTGGGCTGGGCGCTGGGGGGAGACCCTGGCCCTCAGCAGTCCTGCTTACCAGGCTTTCCTGTAGGTTGTCAGGTGCCGGCTCTCCCTTCTCCCCCTTGGGGCCGTGGGCACCCTGTAGAACAGGATGGCCTGAGCCCTTCGGTCCATCATCAGAATCACCCCCCACGCCCATCAGCAGTTTCCCTTCCCACCCGACAAGTCTCAGGGCAGCAGTGACTTGTCAGGTTGGCCTTTGCAGCTTAAAATAGTTTTCCCTAAACCAGTGGTACTTAGAGAGCACAGTGACAGTAGGACACATTTTAGTTTTCCTGTGGGGCCGGGGGCAACCAGGGGCTCTGGAAGCAAAGACCCAGGTGTACCCCTAGCACTACCTCTCTAGCTCAGTGAGCCCCACGGATGGACATTGGACAGGAAGTGATGGCACCTGGTGGCAGCTCTTCCAATCCAGCCATGACAAGAGCAATGATCAAAATGACAACGATGGTGACAGTGGACATTTACTGTGCGCCAGCCACCATTCTCAGCCTTACTGGTGTGTTCCCTCATGAGAGTGGGAAATTATCACCCCCTATTTTAGAGGTGGGAAAACCGAGGCCCAGGGGCGTTGGGTTGCTTGTGCAGGGTTCCAGTCAGTAAGAGGTGGAGTAGGGTGCAGACTGGCAGCTAGAGAGGCGGACTAACCATCCGCCAACTCGCAATGACAACGGTGCATGGCTTCCTTATTCCACTGCTACTGAGGCCTCGGGAGGTAGGCGGTAGGTTCTTGCACAGACGAGGAAATGGGGGCTCAGAGCACACGAGCTGGGAGGCAGAGCTTCCCTTCAACAGCACCGTGGCCCCGGGCTGGGCTGAGCCTACAGGCTGCCAGCTGCCAGCAGGCCCACATTCACCTCGGGACCCCACCTGGGCCCACCCAGCACTTACTGGGAGGCCAGACAGGCCCATCTTGCCTGCTTCTCCTTTGGGTCCAGTTGGCCCAGGCTCTCCTGGGTCTCCTTTTTGTCCTTTGGGACCCTGAAAGCCACAGGTACAAGAAGTCAGTGGGGCTCAGCAGGTATTTACCCTTCCCCCACTCCAAAAGGCCCCCGAGCTTTGTCCAGGCCAGACCTCCACTTCCTCCTCATGGGTCCCCACCTCCAGCCTGGGTGACAGATGCACACAGGGAGGGGGCACCCCCACACCTGTCTCATTGTGCACAGGGGTGCAGGGGGAGTGGGATAAGTGGGACTAGGCAGCCACAAGAGGACACTTACGGGCTCAGGAGCCATTGATGGGAGCCCCCAACCTCCACAACTACCAACCATCCACCTAGTCACCTGCCAGCCACTGCATTCCCTCACTCAATCAATTGTGTAATGTCCACAATGTGTCACACATTAGGGACCCAGTGCTAAGACACACCCACAAATGTCAGGTGATCCATGGACACTGGAGTCTGTTTAGGATCATACACATGTGTATACTTACAATAATACTAATGATGACAGCAATGCTGTTAGCCAATGTTTGAAGACTCTAAGCGTTTCCCATACACAGAGGTACTGAACCCTCACAGCAGCCCTGCTACCACCCTCACCCGCAGCTCGGGAGCAGAGGCTGCCAGAAAGCGAGCAGCTTGCCTGAGGCCCAAGGGCAGAACCAGGATTTGCACACAGGTGGTCCACTCTGTTCACTGGCCACTTCAACTCTGTACACACACAGACACACGCCCACACAGACACAAAGACACATACAGAGACACACAGAGACATAGACAAACACACAGACATAGACACATAGACACACACAAATCCAAAGACACAGTCACACACACACACACCACACGACACCTGGCACCAGCATCACCAGGGAAATGAAAGGCTCAGAGACCTTCTCTCCGTCAATTCCTGGGGCACCAGGCAATCCGAGCTCGCCCTGGAAGGGAACAGACATCAGAGGGGTTCTGGTGTCCTGTGGTCCCCCAGAGGGATCTGTGGTAGGTTGCCTACTCCGACCAGCGCACCCTTTCTGGTCAAGTCCCTGCAGTTGGACCTTCAGGAAGGTGCCCCCTCGGTGCCCAGCATGGTGCCAGGCATGGCTACTCCTCTCCTCCATGTCCTCAGCCCCTATGGGCAGGTGCAGCCTAGAGCTATAATCTATAGGCTCGTAGGTTATAAATTTGGAAACTGAGGCCCAAAGGGTTAAATGACTTGCTCCAGGCCTCTTGGCCCAGGGACAATGATGGGACCAGGCTCTGCCTGATTTCACAGTCTTGGGCTCTTTCTCCTGAGCCCAGAGGGCAGGGTATAACAATGTGTGCAGGCCACAGAAATGGCCACGTCATCTATGGGACTTCGTGATGTCACAGGGGGCTGATTTGGGGGTTTCATGTGTGAATGAGGCTTCCCAGGGTGTAGCATAGCTAGGACTGGGAAGAAGGCACCCCACTTGGTTAGGAAGTAGCAGGCCCCTTTCTCTGAGTCCTGAGAAGCCAGGACAGGACACTGGGAGAAAAGCAGGAGGGGCAGGATAAGGGGAGAGAGGAGTTGGGCTCTGGAGACAAAGGGCCTGAGGGGCCACACAGCTACATGGCACTGACCTTGGCTCCGGGGATCCCTGGTGGCCCTGGTGGCCCGGGAGGACCCTGTGTGTGTGAAAGTCAAGCCAGTCAGTGTTTAGAAAGCACCCACCTTCCCCCAGTCTACCCGTTCCACCTGGGGGACACGTCCCTGTCTAGCTGGTCTGCAGTCGGCTCAGGGCCCTTATAATAGCCCGCTTCCGACCCAGCCAGGTCAGGCCCCTTGCCTTGAAGGAGACCAGGAAGTTGGCACCAGGAGACAGGGAATATATCACAGTGTCTACTGCCACGGAGGGTGCAGAATCTTTCTGCCCTCAGAGCTAGTCTCCCCCAAATCTAGATTTCTTCACAGTATTCCCTTGCTCAATGGCTCCCTATTGCCTCTTGAAGCTGGCATTCAAGGCCAGCCCCAAAGTGTATCCCAGCAGCAGCCTGGTACTACCCTCTCTGCCTCTCCTTTGAGCGCTCTGCCATTGGCTCTGTTGATGCTGTCCGTTGGTCCCAGGGACGTTCCTAGGTCTCACGGGTAAGAGATGGTGTCTTCAGTCTCTAGGTGTGACCCCCACCCTCAAGCTGCTGTCCTGAACTGGGCTTCCCAAAGTCTGCCTGCCCACCATAGCTCGTTATCACCCCCAAACTCATGTCCCCTCCCCAAGGCTGCACCTCACCCAGGCCATCAGCCTGACACGCTCCAGTCCTCACCCCTCCATCTCCTCTCACCGACCTGCCCCCTTCTTGTTGGTGCCTCCATTAGATGCACCTGCTCTTGCTATCCTCCATTCCAGTACCTTCTTCTAGGTCCATGTCCATCACCTACCTTCCTGGTGGCCTTTCTGCCTCTAGCTGTCCCCACACCCACTTTTGTTCACCTCCCACATCGTTCTCCAGCCAGCCTTCCCCAATATGTGTTTTAACATCACCCCTCTGCTCAGGAACCAGCTATCGCTGCCCACTGCCCATCCAATGGTGTCATCCTCCCAGTCTGACCCTCAGATTTACTTCCTGCCTCTCTGCACACATAGAGCTTCTTCCATGTGGCTCCTAGCTGGCCTGAGACACACCATGCACATGCATGCCCCCAGGCGACGTCACACCACACCACACCGTGCAGGCCTGGGTGGAAGTACATTAGCTTGTACTTCCCTAAGGCCTGTGGGAAATAACTGGAATTGAAGCTCAGGTGGGGTCAGATGCTGACTCTGGTCTCTGATGACCGCCTCTCCCCCACACCAGCTCCCTTCCCTGACACCCAGCCTCTCTCACCACTGGTGAAGGGCCCCAAGTCTGCCAGGCACCAGGCAGGGTTCAGAGGTTACACATTGGCCAAGGCGCTCGGGCGGGCCTTGCCCCTCACATCCGTCCGCAGTGGTCACTAGAAGGAAGACCTAGCCTTCCAGCCTGTGTTCCCTGGGAAGGCCCCGGGAGGCCCTGCTGGGACCGGACACCTGGAAATGCTCCTCCTCCTGCCCCTGAGCGGGAGCTCTCCTTTTGGCTTTGGCCTCTGGGGAGCTTGGGCCCACAGGAGCCACATTCACAGCAGCTCTTTCAGCATCATGTTTGGTCTCAATACAGCACCTGGTGGCATTAGGGTCTCTGTGCTAAGCTGCCCCTAGGCCCTTGTGTAAAGGAGTGTGGGCTTAACACACATTATTCCCTCAGGAAATGAACAGCAAGGGTGCATCCCGCTCGCCAGGAACGCTACCTTAAGGGCATCCAAGATCCTGCCATCGTAGTCGATCACCACCGTGTCTCCCTGCTCGCCCTTGAGGCCTGGGGGACCCTGAGGCCGGAAGAAGAGGAAGGTTTCACGGAGGAGCCGTGCTGACGGGTGAGGTGATAAACGTCTGCATCTCACCCGGAGAAGCCACTGCCTGGGCCTTGTGCAGGCCCGAGCGCCAGCTCAGCTGTCACTTGGGGGGACCCCAAGCATTTACTCAGCATTGGCACCCAGGCTCATGGGAAAAATGCCACAAGGGCCAGGCAGGGAGCCCATGGAGGGAAGGGGGCCCTGGGGCCAGCTGAGGAACGAGCCCCGCCTGGTCTGGAGGTGGCAGCGATTGGCTATCCTGTGGGAACTGGGGCTCACTGAGGCCCCATGCCTGAATCCTCCAGGGAAAGAAGAAAGCCTAATTTTTATGTGACATTCCACAGATTTTTAAAATGTCAGCGAACAGATACACACAAACACAAACACAGACACCCAAAACCCACTAACGCTGTGTAGACCTGTGCCTCGGTCTCCCAGCTTCTGGCAGAGGCCCCACACACCGTGCTGAGATGCCCACTTGTTCCTGGAAGGAGCATACCCCCACCCCCAAGCATGCGGCTGCCACGTGTGTCTGCATGCGCACGCCCCACACACTGCACCGGCCTGCTGCGGGCTCCGCCCCCACCCTCCGAAGCTCCCCTCCCCACCTGGGCGCCTCTCTGCTAGGAGAATAGGGAGGGGCCGTGAGCGCTTCAGCTCAGGCCTGCGGCCAGCCCCTTGCCCTGTGCCGAGCTGTGCAGTTCACACTGAATTCTCACACTCAGGCCACCTGCAAGCCCAGGCTCTGGGCCTAGACCTGGGGTTTGGAGAAGGGAACCAGCCTCCGGGATTGCTCGAGGCCACAGAGCAGAGAAGGGGATCTGGGATGTCAGCCTAAAGATGTGTTGATAGGGGCTGATCACAGAAGCTCTGAGACTTTGGGACCAGCTGGGGTGGCTGAGCTCCCTGTGCCAGGGACAAACTTCGATGTAGGGCTGGGGGAAAGGGCAGGACCCCCCCCCCCCCCCCCCCCGCTCCCCAACAGGGGTAGGGTAATGCCATATGTGACAAATTGAGGGTCTATGTTTGAATATGCCAAGAAGAGTCTGGGAGAGGGGAGAGGTGGGACTCTCATGTGCACACCTGCATATTTGAATATTCTACCAAAAGCATGTATTATGAGATTAAAAATGAAAAAAAACACTAATGAACTATAAAAAAGAGACTCCCAGTTCTTGGAGCCACACTGCTCCTCCGGGGCCTCAGGGAACGGGGGGTTCTGAAGGAACTACGCCTGGATCCCACTGGGGTGGCTGGAGGGGACAAGCTTACCCGGGGCCCTGCTGCTCCGTCGGCACCTCGCTGGCCGGGCTCCCCCTGTGGAGACGGCAGGGTTGCAGCCACGTGTGACTAGCTGAGCCAAAGCTTCCCGTTCCCACTCTAGTCCCTCTTCCCCAAAGGGCCTCATGTATGCGACTGGCACCCCAGTAACAGGGCTCCTGGAGGGACTCTCCTCTGATCCCACATGGAGTAGAGATGAGCCACCAAGGCTCAGGAGCCCAAGGCTATGTGGTGACTTAAACTCACCCAGACTCAGGGCCGCCCACCCCCAAGCCAGTCTCTGATTGCCAGAAAGAGACCTGAGGGTCCAGGTCCTCCAGGGACTCCCAACTTAAAAGGGCAAGCTGGAGGGTGCTCTGAAGGGCCCAGGTAAGTCACCTTTGGCCCCGGGCCACCGTCCATGCCGGTTTCTCCCCGAGGCCCCATGCTCCCTGGCTCGCCCTGCAACAGAGATAGTTACAGGAGAGTAAGCAGTGGGGCAGGCTGGGGGCTGCCTGGGGCTGCCAGCTTCTAGACTAGTTCCAGGGGAACATGGCTGAGCTCACCCACAGAGCAGGGTCTGTAGGCCTCTCCTCAGCCCAGAGGACTGAGGTCCACAACCGCCTTTCGGGCTGAGTCTTGGTGCATAGTTGGGTGGCTCAGGAACTCAAGAGACATTTTGGAGACAGGCTGGCCAGGATTTGGTGACTGTCACCAATGGTTGAGGGAATCAGTTCCTGGCTTGGGGACAGGGCAGAGAGCAGGGCCACTTAAGATGAGAACCAGAGGACTTGAGGGTGTGAGGGGAGACAAGGCCTGGGTGAGATGCCAGGCCCATGGACAAGTGGGACCCAAAGGCTTCCTGTTGCCTCTCTCTGGCCTGCCCTGGGTGTCAGCCTATGTTTCCATGATGCGAAAGGGCCAGGGGGACCTCACCAGGTGATAGAACCTTGGAAGGTAGGAGGCAGGGGGAGCTCCACAGGAGGCACAAGTACCTACCTTGGGCCCTGGGGGTCCAGGAAACCCTGGCTGGCTTGGCATCCCATCATCCCCCTGAGGAGAGAGCAGGAGAGGCTGCAGCCCTCAGGCATGCACACACTGGCAGCTCCTCCCTCTCCTCTTCGTCCTCTGTCCCCTGCCCCCATCAGCCCAGGGCCAGCTCAGAACACGCCCCAGCAGGTGGGTGCAGAAGGAATGGAGGGGCAAGGGAAGGAGAGGGAATTTGTCCTTCAGTGTGAGCACCCTCTGCAGGCCAGGCAGACGAGGTCCTTGCTCAGTGGGTCAGCGGAGGCCAAGGGCAAAGAAATATTCAGATAAATGCACAGCACCCTGAAGGGAAGTACAGTGCCAAGATGCAAAGAATGGCGGGATGGAGAGGGACTTGGAGAGGGTATGCTCTAGTAGGTGGCTGGGGACAGTCTCAGAGAGGAGGGGACAGCTTTGCTGACACCAGCAGGAAGAGAAGGCGGCCAGGCCGTGGGAAGAGGTGCGGGTAGATAGCTCGGGGCCAGTGCTTGTGAGACGTGGTGCACAGCAGTACCGCCCAGGGCTGCCTGGACAGAGTGGCCCACCCCCAGTGTCTGACTCGGTGGGCCTGGGGTGGGCCCCGAATGTGCTTGTCTAACAAGCCCCCAGTGATGCTGATGTGCTGGCCTTGGGACCACGCTTTGAGAACCACTGCTCTAGGCCCTTGAAGTGGGGACAAATTTGATGTGTTTGAGGAAGGGAAAGAATGAGCAAATGAATGAATGAATGAATGAATGAGATCCTGGCTGCAGAGACATACTCACAGTGAGGACTCCGGTCTGCTGAGGAGCCGGGCACCTTCCCTGGGGGAGGCCCCCATCTCTGCCCCGTGCCCAGCCCCTGCCTTTCTCCCAAGCAACTTCCCACACCCCCACCAAAAAGCCCCTCCACAGCCCTTCTCACCTTCTTTCCAGGAATGCCGGGCTCACCCTGCGGGGAGACAGTGGGGGTGCAGGAGAGGGTCACAGTCATGGGAGCCACAGCGGCCCCAGGGCCCTGCCCAGTGCAGCCCAGAGCCACCAGGCCCGCAGAGGGCAGCACATAGGTGGTGCGGCTTGGACTTCCCTCCTAGCCTTGGCCCTTGTCAAGTCACTTGAAAGCGGAGATATGATGCCCCCAGCCTCAGAGGGTCACTGCAGGATTGGAGAGGATGTCCTAAGGGCCCCTGATTGCAGCGGGCTCGCTAAATGGGGCTCCTTTCCTACCCTTTCCCCCTTCAGGGAGGCCCAGAGCCTGCCCTCCTACCCCAGCAGGCTCCAGGAGGGGAGGGAGAGCGAGCTGACACCTGCAGAGGGCTTTCGAAGCCAGCGTGTCGTATTATTTGAGCCTCACAACCTGGTGCGAAGGTAAGGCAGGAAATGTTTATACGTCCCCATTTAACAGGTGGGTACGCGGAGACCCAGAGACATGAAGTAACTCGCCCAGGTCGCAGAACTTGGCCCCCTAACCCTGCTGAGCCCCAAGGGGGTGTGGCAAGGGGAGCAAGGAGCACTCACCTTGGGCCCCGGGGGTCCCTTCAGGCCCTGGAATAAGAGAAAAGGAAATGTTAAAGATGATGGTGTCTGTCCTCATCCATGTTTTACAAAGGGTGACATCCAGTCCCGGGGAGGGGGAGGAGGAGGCAGGGCAGTCGCCGGAACCGGCCTGTCCCAGGTCTGACTCCTCGTGTCTTGGACAGCTTCTCATCAGATAGAAGCAGTGACACGTGGTCTGCAGGCTCCCTCTCAGGGCTGCAGGGCTGCGAGATCTGCCGGGGCTGGGGGCCTGGCTGCCTCTTCCCACGGCTGGTAGGGGCAAGAGCTCGGATGTGTGCACATGTACAGCCGCACACGTGTGTGTGTGGGAGAGGGCCTTCCAGGCCTGGCACCATGGTCCTGCTGGTCCAAGCCCCTGAAATGCTCTGGGTACTGACCGCCTCGCCATCTCGTCCAACCTCTCCTTTGGAACCCTGAGGATACATAGAGAAGAGAGATGAGGGGATGCAGGAGCCCCAGTTAGCTGTGTGCACAGATCCTGCCAGACCCTGGGCTGGGATCCAAGCACATTTGCTCATTTCATCCTCACCAGACCCTGAAAAGTGGATGTCACTGTCCCCACTTCACAGATGAGAAAGTTGAGGCTTAGGGAGTTACTTGTCCAATGGAACAAGGAATGGATGAGCCAATTGAGTAGCTGTTCTGAGAGGGGACCCTGGTGGCAGTTAGGTGGACGTGAAGGACAGACTGAAGTCCCTGGGTTAGGAAAAGGGTTAGGTAGTGAAGGAGGTCTGGCTTGCAGGGCTTTGTTAGGACTATGGGAAGATGACAGGCTATTTAGTACTGGGTGGGAGGACGGGGTGGGGTGGGGGAGAGAGGGGCTGATAAAGATTTGCAGAGAAGGAGCCCACATATGGGGTCAGGATCAGGATTGGACTGAGATTGCAACCAAGGTCAGAGTTAGGGTCTATGGGTCTATTGAGGTGACAGTGTAGGGGTTAAGGGCTGGGCGTAGACTCGGAGTCAGAGTCAGTAGGATTGAGAGTTAGTGTCTGCATAGTAGTCTGATTGGGGTGTGGATCGGGATTTGGGAATGAGTTCGGGGTCAAGGTCTTAATAGGGGCTGGGGACCCAGTTAGTGTTATGTTTAAAGTCTGACTGGGGTAAGGTCTGTAGCGGGATTGGTTCGAGATCAGGGTCTGGGGTCTTGGTAGGTACAGGACCAGGTGCTGGGTGGTCTAGCTCCATGCCCTCTTACCGCTGGGCCTGGTGATCCCCTGGGGCCATCTTTCCCAGTGTCGCCAGGAGGGCCCCGGGCCCCAGGGGGTCCAGGGGGCCCTGGAGGCCCAGCCACTCCATCTTGCCCTTGGTCTCCCTGAAAGAGAAGGTGTCTAGCATGACTCTGAGGGTGAGGGGAAGGGATTCCAGACTTTGGAGAGAGGCCCCCTTAGATAGGCAGCCCCCCAATGCCTTCCCTTCCCCAGCCCTTAGCAGGCTCAGGACAAAGGCCTTGGTTATTGGGCCTCTTGCTACTTCTTGGTGGCCCCACAAAGGGACAGGTCCCTATACCTCAGCATAAAAGGCCAAGATGACCTTTTACACTCCAAGCAATGTGCCATCTCCCCCCCCTACGGTGTGTAGGCGACGACCCACGCTGGGCATAAGAGAAAACATGTGCGCACGCCTCCTGAAAGACCTGCCCGGCTGCTCAACCCCTGCTTCCTAATCTGATGGGTGTGCACTCTTAGGCATTGCTCCAGAGAAATAAAAACTTATGTTCGCACGAAAACTGGTACATGAATGTTCACAGCGGCCATATTTGCAAGAACCCCAAACTGGAAACAACTCAAATGTCCTCCACTGGAGAATGGTTAATCAACTGGGGTATATCCATCATGGAGCAGTGCTTAGCAGTGCACAAACAGGAACCAAGTTCTATCACGAAGCCACCTGGATGCATCTCATGGGAATTACGCTGAGGAATAAAGCCAATCTCAGAAGGTCACATACTGTGTGATTGCATCTATGTAGCATTCTGGAAGAGGTAAAGTTACAGAGCGGGAGCAGAGCTTAGTGCATGCCAGGGCTTCGGGATGGGGGTGGGAAGGGAGATGACCGTAGTTATAGACGGGTAACGTAAGGGGTCTTGTGTGGTGGTTGCATGAATCTCTGAGGGTGTTAAAAAGTACGCAGAATTAGACACACACATGAGTGAAATGGGTAAAGTCTGAATAAGTTTGGTAGTGGATTGTATCAATTTCCTGGTACGGAGATTGCTTTACGGTGCTGCAAAAGGTCACTCCTGGGGCAAACTGGGTGAGGGGTACATAGGGTATTATTTATTATGACTGCGCGTGAATCTACAATTACCACACACACACACAAGGGCAATGAGGGCTGCACAGTTTCTCATGCAGCACCAATCCCCCAACGCTCAGGTCAGTGTTAGTAACGGGTCAGACCTCAGGCAGCCAGAGCCCTCCGTTCGTGGTCCCAGTGCCAGGGGGAAGACCACAGTGCCATTGACACTTCCTGCTGCCCCAGTGGTGCCCACCCAACACTGGCATAGGGCCCAGGATTGGGGCACGCCATTTGGGAATGAGTTTGGGGTCAAGGTCACAGTGCCGGCAGTGCCCAACCTTCCTGTAACCAGGAAAGGAAGAGGCCTTTTGTGGAGCAGGCTCTGCTGTGTGCCCAGTGCTGACGAGCCAGGATGTCCTGGGGATTATTTCTTCCAGTCCTGTGCTGGCTAGGGCACTGCTCTTGTCCCATTTTACAGATGGAGTGACCGGGGTTAGAGAGGGTAATCATTTACCATGGGTTACAGAGCTAGGAACTGCAGTGCCGCCTGTGGCCATGAGGTACCTGATCTCTTTTAGACACTGCTCATCGATGGGCCCCATGACAGAAAGGGCTCACCTCTCCAGCCAGTTGCACCTAAGACCTAGCTCACTAGTTTTCCCAATGAAAAACTTAAGCTCTCAATGCAGATCTTACGAGTCTGACGCCATCAGGTCCTGACCAGGTCCTGACTCGAGCCCAAAGTAAGGAAACCGTGTGTGGTGACGTGGGTAGGTAATGACTCGTTCGTTTTACGCCATATCAGGAAGAATTGGAGTGTGCCCTATGTCCTCTGCTGCTCTTTTCACAGCCCAGGGGCCCAGGCTGGGAACCTCAGACCTTGACTCTACTTCTTAAGGCAGAAAGTGGGTTTAGACACTTGAGTAGGTCCTAGGAGAGGTTCCTAGGTTCTTCCCCCGAGCTACTCAGGAAATGAGGCCAGCCAGCCACCCCCTTGTCCTGCCAGGATCGGGTGGCTGAGGTCTAACCCTGGACATTCGGGGTGAGTTGAGGGGAACACACCAACCAGCAAGCCTGGACATGCCACTTGCCAGTCTACCTTGAGCATGTGGCGATTGAACAAGTGATGGTCTCTACTTATAAAGCCCGGATGGAGCCGTGGGAAAACCATCTACAGCAAACAGGATGTGTAGTCAGAGTGGCAGGAGGTGATGCAGAAAACCACAAGGCCACTTCTGGAGGCAAAGCCAGTATGACCTTGCCACTCCCCATCAAGAGCTGGGGCCTATTTCTGCCCCACCCCCTGGACCCTGGGTGGGCCTGCGATAGACGTGACAAACAGAATGCTGCGGAAGTGATGCTGTGTCCATTCCGGATATAGCTCTTAATAGGCCTGGCAGTCTGGCTTCCTGCCTCTTGGAATGCTGTTCTTTGGAGGCCCCATTGGGAAGCCCACCACCATGCTGGGAGAAGTCCTGGCCACCCAGAGATCCTCCCCAGCTGAGCTCCCAGAGGGTGCCATCACCTCAGACTCCAGGTTCCTCTGCCTGCAACAGAAGAGACCTAGCCAGCCCAGGAGATCATGAGGGACACTGCTGTTTGAGCCACTCTCGGGGGTGGAGGTTGTTTCATAGGGGGCTAGACCACTGGGACAACATGATGAGGGTCGGGACTTGGGGAAGGATCTGCTCCTCGGCGACGCCCTGAGCTGGGGCAGTTCTAGGCTGTGGAGGAGCAGGCATGCCTGTTGGAAAGATCAGCTTCCACATCCAACAGGAAGCAGGCAGGAGGAGTTGTCTCAGCAGCCGTCAAACTCATCACCAGACTCAAGGGTGTCCTTTGACTTTAGGGATATCCCATGTGTCCCTGCTCTCACCCACTTTTCAAAGGCCCAGCACAGCTGTGTCTTGGAGGCAGGGGAATTCAGCCTGGCCACCCCCTTCCCTACTCTGGGCTCATGACTGCCCATGACGTAGGCCCAGATGGCCTCATTTCACAAGCCAGGTTCAGAGTCACAAGGTTGCAGAGCTGGGACTGGGACCCACCCAGCCCGACGGCAAAGCCCCAGCCCATGCTCTCTGCATGCAGCCTTCCTTCCCCCTTCTCACTCACCCTTCGCTCCATTCCTGCCTGCAGCCTGGGTGCTGCAGGTGACCAACAAACTGGTGACTATTTCTACCCCACAACCTCCTTAAAAGCAATGGGGAGTATGCCACTCTCTGGCCTTTCTCCAGGCAACTGTGCCTCTGCAGTCACACCACTTAAGTGACCCGTTGCCAAGACCCGCTTTTGTGGGGCCGAGCCTACCTGGGGTCTCCGCTCTCCTTTAGCTCCTGTTGAGGAGACCCTCAGGTTGGCACAAGGCACTTCTGAGTTTTGGGGACCGGGGGGCATTGAGAGTCAGGATGGGCCAACTGAGGGTCTTATCTACTGTCCCCATGTGGGATGCTGGGTGCCCACTTTTATGATTGCAATGAATCTTCACTACGGTGGCTTGGGGTAGGTAGGGGCTGTCACCCCCACTCACAGTTGGAGAAAATGAGTCTCAGAGGGGAAAGCGACTCACTCAAGGTCATCTGGCTAGTAAATGGCAGAGCCAAGCTTGGGCTTAGGGCTGGAAGGTCAGCCTCTGGTCTGGGGCCAGTGCCAGGCCCACTGTCTGCCCATCCACGGTGACATGTGTGATGGGGAGTCTACTAGAGTCTTCCCGTTTGTGCCAGGCCAAGGTGCCTGGGACTTGCACCCAGCAGCCATTTAGGTGAAACCACGCAGCAGGGCAAACGGCAGGCGGGAGGAGGGGCTGCTCACTCACCTTCTGTGACAGGCTGTGGGGACATGCCTTATTATAATATAAAACAAACAATGTAAGTGGGTGAGGGGGCCTCGCTCAGTTCTTACCCGGGGGCCAAGGTCTCCTGGTGCACCCTAGGAACAAAACATGGGGAAATCTGTCACCACTGCTTTCATTACTTTTTCACATAAAATGAGCATTCAGTCTGTGCTCAGAACTTCACGGACGTGGTCTCTTTTCATTCTACTAACAATCTCATGTGAGCTGTATTTTATCTCCATTTCCAATGAGGACATAGAGGCACAGAGAGGCTGAGGAGTCTGCCCAAAGTCACACAGCTAGCAGATCCAGGGCCTGGACTCGGTTGTCTGTTTATCCATCGCCAGCCCCAGACACAGTGGTGCGGAGACAAGCCTCTCCTGCTGTGTCCTCTTGGAATCCCTGAACCGCAGAACAGTGAGGGATGACCTCATTAGTGAATTAATTGTTTTAAGTTACCACGCTTGGGGGCAGTATGCTATGCAGCCATAGACACCGGGATAGCAGTTCCTCTCTGGTTTCAAAGCCCCTGCTTCTAGCATCTTTGTGACTTGGTGGCATCAGCCAGGACCAGTGGGAAGGCAAGTACCACACCTGCCACAGGCACAAGGGTCTCATCTTCTGCAAAGAACACTTAGGACAGTACCTCGGGCGGCCTTCCCCAGGGCTCTGTGAGGTTGCTTTATGTTTACAAATGGAGGAACTGAGGCCCAGAGAGCCAGGCAACTTGCTGAAAGCCATACAGCTGCTGGTGGGGCTGGGACTCAAACCTGAGGCTCTGGTCACAGGTCCCATGCCTTGCTCAGTCCTGATGATGGATAGGAATGCTGGCCTTCCTGAACTAGGTGCCCCTCAGCGATGTGGGGGGATGCTGTCCAGCTTTCCCCTGGAAGTGCCCAGCTGGTCCTGCTACACCTCGGTCGGCCCTGGTCTCTCCCTCCCCTGATCCCACCGTGGGACATACATGTCTCCCCTCTCTCCTGCTCTCCTTGGAGGCACTTGGAGGTCCCAGCCCCCCAGGGCTGTAGCCATGACATTGGGTACCAAATGCCAGGGAAGCCCTTCTCACAGGGGGCTGTGAGGCTCCCAGGGGCTGCCCTCTCCACAGAAAAT
Source organism: Lyroderma lyra (assembly GCA_004026885.1). NCBI lineage: Eukaryota > Metazoa > Chordata > Mammalia > Chiroptera > Megadermatidae > Lyroderma > Lyroderma lyra. The sequence goes on from PVJL010017217.1 coordinate 16,649, forward strand.
GCTATTAACAGCCAGGGCTGAGCCCCTCAGGCTCTCCTGGCACCCCCCCCACCCTGCTTTTCATGATGAACTACTTTGGGAACTTGTTATTCTGGGGAGACTGCTGTGCGTTTGGGTACACTCTGCTGCCAGAACTCAGATTCAACCCTCTGGGCACTTTAAATTGTACCATTTCAGGAGGTGGGCTCTACAGACGAGCTAACTAAGGCTCTGGGAGGGGATGTGACGTGCCCCAAGTCACCCCTTGGAACTGGGGCTTGGAGGCAGGTGTCTGGCATCCTCCCTCAGCCTACTGCAACTGGACAGCCCCCAGCATCACTTACCTTTTCCCCCTTGGGGCCTGGAAGTCCCTGGAGAAAGAAGGCGAAGAAAGAACAGGAGTGAGTGAGGACGACTGGGCTGGTTTCCTTCCAGGTTCCCTAAGGCTTTGAGGGCAGCAGGGCCCATGAGGCTGAGAAGAGCTGTGGGTGGCCAAGTGGAAAAACACACAAGCCTGCCAGCCTTTATCAAGGCTGCCACCGTGCTGGCCCCAAGGACGTGCCAGCATGAGGGACATGGGGGCGTGGGGGCGGTCATTGCATCCTCTCCGGACAGGGGCTCTCCCCACAAAGAGTGGAGCAGAGCAAAGCAGAGCCCTCCCTGTCCAGCACCTGCTGTGCCTGGGTGCCAGTGAGGAAGCCACCACTGGGGGAGTCTGGGGTGTGTGTGGGGGGCTCCACACAGGACATGGCGGCCGTCATCACTCTCTGATTATAGGGAAATGTTTCTCTTTCAGTCCTGGCAAGTCACCAGGCCTTCTAGGGAAGAATGTCAGGCCACAAGGCCACGCTCTGGGGCTCAGAGTTCCTGGGGTGGGGGCCAGGCCGGGGCAGGCCAGCCTGTGGCTGGCACTCTTGGTTAGGGACTGACCTGCACACTGGCCTCCATCCCTCCCCAAATCATCCATCATTCCGTCAGCCAGTAATGGATTTGCTTGTTCATTCATTCAACAATTCCTCCATCTAGATAACCAGTTATTTTCTCCATTCTTTAATACAACTGCACACATCATCATTCAACTCTTCAATCATTTGTTAATTCATTAATTTCTTCACTCACTTATCTGTTTAATCATCATGCATTTATCCACACACTAACTCATTTAATCTTCAGTGCATCTAACTCTTTGTACAATTATTGATTCATTACCTCATTTGACTGTCCTTCCATCCATCCTTTCTTTTTTCATTTATCTGCCCATCCATCTGTTCGTAAATCTGTTTGTCTATCTATCCATCCATCAGTCCATTCATTTGTCCAAACATTCTTCAATTCATTGTTTATCCATCCATCCAACAATTGATCTATTCAGCCAACCAGTCATTAGCTATCCCTCATTCCTTCTACCCATCCATCCAACCATCATCCATCTATCCATCAGTCCATCTGTTCTTCCTTCCATCCACCTACCCATCCATCATCCATCTGTCCATCCATCGCTTCACCCATCTCTCTTCTCTCCCTCCCTCTCTTGCTTCCTTCCTGCCTGCCTGCCTTCTTTCCTTCTCTCCCTCCTTCCTTCCCTCCCTCTATCCATCATCCATCCATTTGTTCATCTATCCATCCATCCATCCATCCATGCACATCTAATTATTGATTTACTTATGTTATCTCCCTGTGCATCTTACTCATTCTACTGAGGATGCCTGTGGACCACAGGCTCCTGGTTCAGGTGTTGAGAACTCCTCAGCCTGGTGCCCACCTCTGAAGTACTGAGACTGTATGGGGGGATGCTCTGTGCCTGAGGCCTGCTGGGAGGGGCTTGTACATTTTGAGGGATGACTAGATGCCAGGGACAGTGCTGTTCACACTGCCAGCATCACTATGGGAGGATTAATGTCCCCTTTTGACAGATGAGAAGCCTCAGGGTTGAGAGGTGAAGAGGCCTCTCCAAGGTTGCACAATCAGTAGGTCGTGGAGCTGGATTTGAACTCAAGTCTGATGCCCAAATGGCTTCTCTTTGAGCTGATCCAGGTTCTCAGTGGCCCCTTCCCTCTAGCTTCCCATGGTCACTCCCAACCCCACAGTGGCAGCCCCATCCCAGGACCACCTAGAACTGCCCTGTCATCACTTACAGGCTTGCCATCCAGACCCAGTGGTCCCTGGAGAATGAGACAGAGAGAAGGAGAGAGAAAGAGAGGGAGAGGGAAGGGGAGGGGGA
>PVJL010017218.1:0-18846 GCA_004026885.1 Lyroderma lyra
AAGTTTCAGGCATACAATTCTTCAATGCTTTGTCAACTTCTATAATAAGTTATCACCTAATTTGACTTCACTTTATATTAAGTTTTCCCTCCCTATTCTCCCACCCCCTTCCCTTTCTCCCCTCCCTAACACACTTGATCCCAAATAAACAATAAACTATTGATTGTGTCCATGGGCTGTTTGTTTGTTCATTTCTTTTCTCTTTGTTCCTTTCAGTTCTATATTCTGCATATGAGTGAAGTCATACAGTTCTTTGCTTTTTCTGTCGGGTTATTTCACTAAGCATGATGATCTTCAGGTCCATCCATTTTGTTGCAAATGGCAATATTTCATCTTTTCTTATAGGTGAGTAATATTCCACTGTGTATATGTACCACTGCTTCTTTATCCAGTCATCTGTCGCAGGGTACATTGGTTGTTTCCATGTTTTGGCCACTGTGAACAGCACTGCGATTAACATTGTGGTAAATAAGTCTTTGTGTACAACGGTTTTCAAGTTTTCGGGGTAGATCGCCAGAAGGGGGATTGCTGGGTCAAATAATAACTCCATTCCCAATTTTCTGAGGAATCTCCACACTGCCTTCCACAGTGGTTGTACCAATTTGCATTCCCACCAGCAGTGTGTGACAGTCCCTTTTTCTCCACATCCTCTCCAGCACTTGTTATTCCTTGTCTTGTTGATAATAGCCATTCTCACAGGTGTGAGGAGGTATCTCATTGTGGTTTTGATTTGCATTTCCCTGATAGCTAATGAGGATGAGCATTTTTTCATATTTCTGCTTACCATTTGGATTTCCTCGTGGGATAAGTGTCTATTAGTTCTTCTGCCCACTTTTTATTTGGGTTGTTTGTTTTTTGTTGTTAAGTCTTATTAGTTCTTTATGTATTTTAGATATTAGACCCTTATCTGATGCGTTATTCGCGAATATTTTCTCGCATTCAGTTGGCTGTCTCTTTGCCTTGTTGATGCTTTCTTTTGTTGTGCAGAAATTTTTTAGTTTGATATAATCCCATTCATTTATTTTTGCTTTTACTTCCCTTGCCTTTGAGGTCACGTTCATGAAGTCTTCCTTAAGTCCTAGGTCTATAAGTTTACTACCAATCTTTTCTTCTATATAGTTTATTGTTGCAGGTCTGACATGAATGTCTTTAATCCAATTCGAGTTAATTTTTGTATATGGAGAGAGTTCACAGCTCAGGTTCATTCTTTTGCATAGGTTTTTCCAGTTTTCCCAGCACCACCTACTAAAAAGGCTGTCTTTTCCCCATTGTATGTTTTTTGCTCCTTTCTCGAAAATTATTTGTCCATAAATTTGTGGGTTTATTTCTGGGTTTTCAGTTCTACTACATTGGTCTATATTTCTGTTCTTCTGCCAGTATGAGGCTCTTTTCACTATTGATGCTTTGTAATATAAATTGAAGTCAGGGAATGTAATGCCACCAGCCTTATTCTTTTTATGTAGTATTGCTTTGGCAATTCAAGGTACTTTATGATTCCACATAAATGTACTAATTCTTTTATCTATTTCACGAAAGTATGATTGTGGGATTTTGATGGATATTGCATTAAATCTGTAGATTGCGTTGGGCAGAATGGCCATTTTAACAATGATAAGTCTTCCTATCCATGAACAGGGGATATTTTCCACCTCTTAAAGTCTGTTCCAATTTCTTTTAAAAGTGTCTTATACTTTTCCGTGTATAAGTCTGTCACATTGTTTGTTAAGTTAATTCCCAGATATTTCATTCTTTTTGTTATGATAGCAAGGTGAATTGACTCTCTCATTTTTTTTCCTGTGGATTTATTGTTTCTATATAGGAATGCTGTTGATTTTTTAACATTGATTATGTATCCTGTGACTTTACTATATTCACTTATTGTTTCTAATAGTTTCCTGGTGGAATCTTTGTAAATTTTTTTATAAAGAATCATATCATCCACAAATGGTGACAATTTGACCTCTTTTTTCCCAATTTGGATACCTTTTCTCTTGCCTGATTGCTGTGGCTAGAACTTCCAGTACTATATTAAATAGCAGTGGTGACAGGGGACACCCCTGTCTGATTTTAGGGGAATAGGCTTCAGCTTTTCCCCATTCAGTATGATGTTAGCCAAAGGCTTGTCATACATGCCCTTTATTATGTTGAGATACTTTCTATCTATACTTATTTTATTTAGTGTTTTGATCATAATTGGATGTTGTATCATGTTGAAAGCTTTTTCTGCATCAATTGAAATGACCATATGGACATTATCTTTGATTTTATGTGGTGTATCACATTGATTGATTTTCATATGTTCAACCATCCTTGTGCTCCTGGGATGAATCCCATTTGATATTGATGTATGATCTTTTTGATGCATTGTTGTATTCTGTTTGCTAATATTTTTTTTAGAATTTTTGCATCTGTGTTCCTCAGAGATATTGGTCTATAATTTTCTTTGTTGGTGTTGTCTTTGTCAGGCTTTGGTATTAGGGTAATGTTGGCCTCATGGCATGAGTTAGGAAGAATTTCTTCCTCTTCAATTTTTGGGGAGAGTACGAAGAGGATAGGTGTTAATTCTTCTTTGAATGCTTTGTAGGACTCATTGGTGAAACCACCTGGTCCAGAGCTTTTGCCTTTAGGGAGATTATAGATAGTCATTTTAATCTCTTAGCTATCGATTGGTCTATTTAGATTATCCAGTTCTTCTTGGTTCATTCTGGGTAGGCTATAAGTTTCTAGAAGCTTGTCCATTTCTTCTACTTTGTTAAATTTAGTGGCATAAGGTTCTCCATAATATTTTCTTACAATTTTTTTTTTATTTCTATGGTATCAGTGGTAATTTCTCCCCTTTTATTTCTAATTTTGGATATTTCTGTGCTTTCCTTTTGTCCTTTGATTAGTCTCGCCAGGGGGTTGTCAATTTTGTTGACTTTCTCAAAGCAACAGCTCTGAGTAATATTAATTTTCTATTGTCCTTCTGTTCTTTAATTGATTTAGCTCTGTTTCAATTTTTATTATTTCTTTTCTTCTGCTGACTTTGGGTTTTGTCTGCTCTTCTTTTTCTAGTTCTTTAAGATTGGATGTTAAGATGTTTACTTATGATTTTTCTTGTTTCTTAAGATAGGCCTGGAGTGATATAAATTTCCCTCTTATTACCGCTTTCACTGTGTCCCAAAAATTCTGATATGTTGTAATTTCTTTGTCATTAGTTTCTATATATTTTTTAATCTCATCTTTTATTTGTTCTTTTATCCAGTCCTTTTTTAAAGAACTGTTGTTTAATCTCCATGTATATGTGGTTATTTCTGCTTTCCTTTTACAGTTGATCTCCAATTTCAAAGCCTTGTGGTCTGAGAATACACTCGGTATGATTTCGATCATCTTGAATTTGCTCAGACTACTTTTGTGTCCCAGCATGTTGTCTATCCTTGAGAATGTTCCCTGCACACTAGAAAAGAAGGTTTAGTCTCTTTTTGCTGGATGAAGTGTCCTGTAAATGTCAATTATGTCCAATTTCTGTAATGTGTCATTTAGAGCTATTATTTCCTTATTTATTTTCTGTTCATACTCAGATCAAGTTTGACTGGAGAATAGAGTAAATCTGCCTAAGATCTCCAGAAATATGTCATTTCATGGAGATGGGGTCTGTGCTAAAAGAGCATGTGCTTGGTTTAATAGCTCAAGATCACTGGTTGCTGGTCACTGTCACTACAGAGATTCAGACAAAACACCAGTGGTGACCTAATCAATTGAATCACACACTCTATGTTTCTCTGCATGAGAGACAGGTATGTCATGTCACCAAAGGCAACCGCAGAACCTTGGTGAGTGTTACCATAATGGTGTTTTTAGGACCATGGCCAGAAATAGCCAAGCAAGTTCACCAGTCCAGACACTAGCTAGTCCACTCCTCATGGTTAACTTATAGGACTGCTTGCAGGCCATGTCATAAGGTCTTGACCTGAAGTGCCATGTTTAATTTTTGCTGACCCAGCCCAAAGTCTTGGATCTAAGTGGGGCAAAGCCTCTGGGAGGTAAAGGCCTGTGGGCGGTGCATGTGAACCCACAGGGATGGCTCAGTGCCACACATGCAAGGAGGAGCCCCAGAGGCTGGTAGTTGACTTAGTGAAAAAAAAGAAACTCAAATTGCCATCTGGGTCTATACTCATGGAAGGTGACTTCTCTGAGGTCTTCTGTAATGGGTCCTGAGATTGGAATGCACCTGGAAAGAGGATTTGGGTCATTTTTGCTCCCCTCTCAACTGTATTTCAAGCTCAGGAATCACAACACAGCTCAGAACTTGCTCTTATGTCTCTTGAGCAACGTGTTGAAAGGGCAGGAGCCCGCCAACATCATAGAAACATCTTGACACTGAGCAATGTCCACACAAAGCAGCTCCTTCAGAGCTGCATGTCTAGTTAATGGTGACAGAGCTGCAGGTGTATCACCATCACATGGACCTGCAGCTCTGGGGTGGTGGGCAGGTGTCTGGAGCAAGTTCTGGAAGAGACCTGAGTCTAACAAAGGACTTAGCACTCCTGAAAGATGAGCTGTCACCTGAGTCTGCTCTGGTATTTTCAGAAAACCTGGGAATGTCACTGGTCCCAGCATTTCTGCAGTGGTGGCTGAATCTGGAATGTCCTTTTCTACTGTTTCTGTGCAACACATTCAATTCTGTCTTTTATAAGACCACACTTTTTTTCCCCTGTCTTTTTTTGTTATTTTTTATGTTGTTCTATAATTTACATTTTCTACATTGATGTAATCTCTTATGTTAAGGTGTTAAATACATTATAGTGAAATTGAATAATTATCATGATAAGGTATACATTCATGAGAATTTAGATCATCCACTATCACTATCAAGCTGTAAAATATTTCATCTCCCAAAGCAAAATTTCTCACCCAAACCCTTTACTCCTCACGTCTTCTGTCCCAGTGCCCTGGCAACCAAACTCTATTTCTCTCTTTGATCTCATACTTACTCTGAAAATTTTATCTTAAAGGAAGCTTAGAATAGGTTCACTTTTTGTCAGCTCATGTCATTTTTATAGTGACATATTAATTTATTTTCTTTTCATTTGTAATGTTTATTATTGTTTTAAAAATTGAATTCCCAGATGAATTGAATATTAAATGTATAAAATGAAGCCTTTTTTAAATACATTAAATTGCCAGCACAAATGGTTATTTGCAGAAGACTGATAAATGTACAGAGAAGCTGTGTTAATTTTAAGTGAAGTAAGCACTCTCAAGCAGTGACCTTTTTAGCAAAAACATGTGTAGAAATATTATTTTACTTTTTAGCAGCTCCGTGGCACTGGGCGTGTAAATAAACATGTAAAACTATTGTTTCCCTAGCTTACAATATGTTTTTCAGGTTAGCATGATTGTGCATTTGAACTCCATTTCACAATTTTCTATAAAGAGAACTGAGGAGTGCATATAGACATTGCTTAGTCACTAATAAAGTAGACTTATTTATAAATTTTATGTATATTTTCATAAAACTTTCCACTGATCTCCACACATTTCTGCTTTACATAAAGTACATGAAAGGTAAAGTAGCTCAGTGAAGTTAAGAAAATGAAGAAGCGCACCCTCTTCTGTATATTTTATTGAAAATGTACCACCCCCAATAATCCCTCTGACCAGGATGTAAAGTAAAGCACAGGGAATATAGTCAATAATATTGTGATAACTTTGTACAGTGTCAGAAGAATTATAAGACATTATGTTGATTACTTTGTGAGGTATATAAATGTGTAATCACTATGTTGTTTGGAAATCATAATGCACTATAAAATTGTATAACACTACATATTTAAGAATAATTTTAAGTATATATATTTATATATAGACACACATACACATATATATGTGTATATGTGTGTATGTGTTTATATATGTACATATGTATATATGTATATATGTGTGCGTGTATGTGTGTGTGTGTGTGTCTGCACTGCAAAGTTAACAAGGGATTTTAATTAAAATCTTTTAATGCACTGACTTCCATTGGTGTCCAGCAATGACTCAACAGAGAATAATCTCCAAAAAAATAAACACTTTGCAATGATCAAAGTGCCATCTTATGTAATGACTATGGTACTTTCTGGGCCTGGAGTTTTGTCTCATCACTCTTTTTGATATGATTTGTTTTCCTACAGTTATAGAATTTAATTGAGAAAAAATCATGTCACTCTTTTTCTGTCAGTGATGTTTAATATACTTTCTGCCTTTTTATTGTAATATGTAATGTGCATAGGAATATCTCACTTCTTATATTCACCTAAGAGTGGCTTATTACTTTGGGATGATTTCTTAAAAATATATTACTTTTTCAAGTAATATGGACGTGTTTATGGTTTCAGATACTTATTGATGAACAACTGTAATAAAGTGGATTGTGTAAATGTACAGTTCCTTTGAAGTGAAAGAAATTAGCCTATTTTATTTCCCATTCACTCTAACATAGGTTATAACATTAACAAGAGAAAAAATCCACTACATAATAAAATATAGTATAGTAAAAATTAGTTGAAAAATATGACATGGATTATTTCTTTCTTTTGTGTTTTTGGGGTGGTTCCCTGACTGGGAATCAACACCAAACCATGGCATTGAGAGCCACTACATCACCAGTCAACCCTCCAGATTATTTCTGTAAAAATATGTAATGACTACCACCTTCAAAAACAAGTGTGACTGTATTTAAAGTCTAAGAAGATATTGAAACTTCTATGAAAATTACAAGAAGATACTGAGCCCAGAATAATTGAAGGAGAATCATTTCAGGTTATTTTGAAGAGATGATTATACTATACAAACTGATGCCTATCATACATTCAAAAAAAAAAAACTTATGGCACTAAAGTTACAACTATTGCTACCAGAAATAACTTGTATGCATTGATATCTAACCTAAATAATCACAAATTTAGACTAAAAATATATTTACAATAATGACATGGATTATAAATTGTTACGAGATTTATGTTCACACAATCAGCTATACTTTATGGCAGAATTGTAGACAAATAAGTCAGCAGAGCTAATGTTTGCACTGGTGACTTATTTGTATTTCATTGTCTTTTGTCTGGCTGCATTTTCAAAAGAAACTGGGTCCTCACAACTTGTAAATGATAGCATTGCTATGAACATATTTGCACCCATGCCACCAACCCAGCAAAAGCTAATATCTCCTTCTACTCTCTCCACAACTTCTGCCAGAGGACGTCAACGTCCATTGTTTAGAAACACGAAATGCATGAAGTGAAGATGTTTGAAGCTGTGCATGTACCTCAGAGAAGTGGTTTGAAGAGGGCCCACCAGCTTTAGCCAAGTTCACAATTTCTGCCATGGCAAGCATTTTACAAAAGTACACCTGAAAAAACTCTAGCAGTAATCAGCAGCTTCAGCTTCTTCAGGCACCTTCCCTAAAAACACAATTCCTAACTATCTATTAGTATAACTAAGAAGAGAAAACCAGAGACAAGAGACCACATCTCAGAGAATGCAAACCAGCCTCCGAGGGCATTCAACTCCTACATAAAGCCTTTTAAGATTCAAATGTCCTCACTTGGACTTCAATATTTTGTTCTTTTACCTTTCCCAAGTACAACACTGCTAAGAAATCTGGTCTTCCACTCTGTCGAGGTGTGATCCAAGAATCAAAAATCCCCAAGTGCCACCATTGTTGTGCAAATGCGTTTTCAAAGTTTTACACAACAACCTGTTTACAAAATTCAAAGTTTTGTAAAGAGGAGCTGGGTTGAGAATGAAGGATTCTGTCAACCACTGGGTTCCATAGATTCCAGAATCTCCAAAGTGCAGCACCTCAAATCCAAGTGCTCACATCCTTTTGTGCAGTCTGGGTCAACTTACTTGAGCCATCATGCACATGCACTTACTTCTTTCCTGGTTATCCCATTTCAGCCATGTCCCCAGTGCTGGCTGCCAGTACCCACAGAACTCCTGGCCACTATGGAAGGATAGTGTCTGCAAAATACCTAGTGTTAAGTTGCAGAGCATGAAGACCATGGAGCTCAGCCGGGCTCAGGCAGCAGAAAAGTTTCTTTCAACTGACCACAAAACACGGGGCACTAATGGTTCCTCCTCTGACTGGACAACTGCAACAGCAGCTGTGAGTCCTGCACAGCTTGAGATTGTGTGGGAAAGCCAGGCATGCATAGAGTGGCTCTTTCAGTTGTCTGTCCTATGATATGCCAGGTGCTTCTGAAGCATGCAAGCCCCCAGAACACTTGTTCACCTTTAAACCTCACTCACCTGAGCAAAGACATGATCATTCTCAGTCCTTCTCTCTCACAATGCTAAGATCCTGGGAGCCCCACCTCAGTGAGACCTCTGTTGGTCAGTCATAGAGCAACAGCTGAGTTTTGACTAAGTTCCACAAATATCTTGAGTGTCCAGCACTGTGCAGGGTACTAGAGTGACACTGAGAAGTCTGAGCATATTATCGCCCTAAGACGCAATCTCAGCTTTTTCTTCACGAGGTGATGACAGCCTCTATAGGTGCATATATTCCATTGTCAAATTCACTTTGAAGAACCAGATGGCACAATTGTAAGCTAACACACAGATTTATTTCAAAGCATAAAAATATTTTACTTCATTTATCTAAAACTTTTCTTCCTTTGTAAAAATTTACTCACACACATAGAATCCTTGAGAATACTGCTGGTGCCTGACCATTCTGTCCTATTCAGATATTTACTAAAAGTATCAGTACTAATGTCAGGTTGCATTGATCATATGATTACTATGAGGGAAGAATCATAGCAGGTGGTGTATCAATACTTTTTTTAACATCACTATGATAGAGAATTACCATGATTCCATTATACACAGGCTGACAAACCAAGCCCTTGCTGTCATGCTATTGTGTCCTTCAATGGCATTGTCTCGGATCTGACACTGGGAAACAGTTCAACCAGCCCATGGTGTTTAACTCAAAAATAAAATTTTTGATATCCTGGGCGTCCTCTCATGTTGTGTCTTTTTATCTGAGCAACCCCACACAAAAAAGTGTATGTACACACATAACACACACACACACACACACACACACACACACACACACACACACACACAAAATGACTGCCCACTGGGGGTACAAATCGCACTCAATAGGTTATCAGATGAACAAAATAAAGTGTTTTGGAGGCATCTTTGTCATTGTTCAGGGACACCCAGTCTCTGGGCATCATGCCCAGTGCCCATAGATGGCAAGGGGAAAGTCTCCAAGCTGATAGGTGAAAGAGTCAAGTGCCAAGGGGTAAGCCTGAACCACTGTCATTCCTGGACACCTGAAGGAAACAAAGTTTCATTCAAAGTGTCTTCATTCTTTGCAGCTCTAACTAAGAACAGCACAGCCAGTGTGGTTGGGCTTCAGAAAAGAATGTCTCACCTTCCTTCTCTGTAAGGTAATGTGAATAGAACTTGGTGTCAGCAAAATTCTCACAGCCTGCAGAAGACCATGTTTTCACTTGTTTTCCATCAGAACGCAGTGTTCTGAGTCCCCAGCAAATGCTTTCTACTCTCTAGAGGTTTTTCAGAGCAGAGGGCATTTTGGAGGCTAAGATTTCTTGGTTGTGCAAGAATGATGTAGAGTACTGGAACACTGTACCAGAAACCAGGGGCCTGACCAGACTTATTAAAGTCTTAGAGCCCTCATTTAGAAATCGATGGAGTCATTGCCCAGGCTCAGGTGAGGGACATTATGAGTGAACTGTATACAGTCATACAGTAGAGAAAGAAAAGGAAGAGAGAACCACTCTGGGGGTTCCTCAAAATCACCAAGAGTCTCTAGGCCAAGCCCTTCACCCTCTCATCTCCAGTGTACCAAAATGATTCAGAACCCCAGAGAGAAGAGTGCATTTTGACCTCAAGGTTTCAGGCTTTTAGCTGAAGTATCACAGTTGATGACCATGGGGCAAAATGTCCCCATTGTGCTTAATGACCCAAGATTCAAGTAACACAAGTGATCATTCTGGGTGTTTCTTGTCTCTTAGCAACATGCATCATTGATTATTAGCATCCAACTTTACAATGTAAGTTGCTCACATAACAGAGGATTTTCTGAGATGTTGTCAAAAATAAATTTCAGCTTTCGTGCCTGCTGCACTCAAACTAAGCAGGGCTCAAAGTACCCACATAAATTTTGCCCCCCAGGAGCTCAAAGCCTAGAGAAAGAGATGAAAAAATTACAAGAACCAATTCCTGTGATACAACAACCAGTTCTGTAGAAAGAACCACCAACTCTAGGTGTGTCAGAAAGGACTCCATGGTGACATTCCTGCTGTGATCAGAGGGCAAGGGAAGCCATCCCCACAGAAGTCAAAATAACAAAAAGCCACTGTGGGGAAGCTCAAAGCAGCAGGCAACTAGAAGTAGAAATAAATTTGGTGTGAGAGGAGGTTTGGAAAGTGTCATGATGTCTGCAGAGAGGTGAATGGTAAGGAGAAGAAGGCTAGACTTAGGGTCAAGCATGTACTGGTTGTCTGTGGGATAGCCCAAGCCCTCTGACATATCATTGACAAGAAAATCTGAATCACATCACAGCCCCTGTGATCATCCACCAAGCTCAGCAGTGCTGGGAGCCTTTGCCTCAAGGTCTCCTAGAAGGATCTGCTTCACTGTCAACTGAGGTTCATACTAGGTGGGGTCTCCCTGTGACATCATGCATGGACTGGTGGGATTAAATCAAACAGGATTCAGAGGCTTTTTTTCTGTAAGCAGCAATATTTTGTTATTGCTTATTTGTTTGTTTGATTGTTGCATTGGAGCTTAATAGGTTTACTTGTAATATTTGACTATGCCTTTAGAGATCATGGGATCAAAGAAACAGAGGGAGACACAAAATAAAGAAACAGTGAGGCAAAGGGAAAGAAAAATAAACACTGATAGTGACAGGTTTCAATAAACAAGGACAATGACACAGAAGTAGAGATACAACAAGAGACACAGAGAGCCAGAGAGAGCTAGAATAATTATAAACTTTTCATACTTCAGTATAAAAAATGACACCCATCATTTCCCCTGTTCAATTATATACTTTAAACCTCAATCAAAAGTAAGTCCAGTTTCAAGTGGAGAGGCTAACACAGAAATATTTGACATGGGGGTAGGCACACTGGCAGTCACTGTGAGCCTGCCCAGCCCATAGGCAGAGATAGGGCGCTTGGAATGGAAATTAAACACAAATGGGGAGCCTGGAATATTCTATGCTCAAGGAGATGATGTTGAGATTTATGTAAATTTCAAACATCCTTGGAAAGAAGCAGGAAGGTAAGTGAAAGTCACTGGATGCCAGAGATAAACAAAACTGTGGGAGCTGTGTTCAGTGCTCTGCTAGGCTTTCCCATTGTTGCCCCATTGTAACATTTGTGTCTGAGCCCCTCTGATAGCAGCACTGGATTACCAGGCACTTCAGGTATATTTAAGACTAATGATCGCCTGTGAAGTACTTGCTAGAACAAAGAGCGCTATGCAGATTAAAGATTAGGAAGGCCTTGCTAACAGATGTCACCCTAATAAGTCTAACAATAAAAATGAATTAAAAAAAAAAAGATTAGAAAGGCCCCAATAGAAAAGGTTTGTCCACTGTCACATCACTGGTGAGAAGTAGATGCCAGGTCTGAACTCAGCTCTGGATCCTCAAAGTTAGTGTCTCAGCAGCACTCATGCCTTCCTGGTGTGTGGGGTTTGCTGTGCTGGTTCAGCTGTGTATCAACTTCACATGGAGTAAAGTGTGAGCAGTTACAAAACCAGAGTGGCCATGGAGAGTCCTTGGCTTCGGAGGAAGTTTAGGTAGGGAACCCTATGCAGTGACCTCACTTTCTTATCATGAAGCCCTAGAGAATTTGAAGCTTAAGTAACCAGGCAGCCACACTTTGGAGAAGACCTTGCCCAGCTAACATGATTAAAAACATTTGAGGTAGTAATTCTATTTTTGTTTTGTCTTCAGGTCCCTCACAGTTGCCTTAGAAAAGTATGTATTTGAAAACCTTTTTCTTACTTTAGGTATTATTCAGATCCCTCTCCAGAAGCCTGTGGCCATTTTCCAGAGAAAGCCAAAGGTAACACAAGAAGAACCAGAACAGTCAAGGTCAAAACAGTCCAGCTCTCTGAGCCCACCATAACAACCTTTCATCCACTCTGTGTGTGGGGGTGGGGGTGGTAATGTCCACATAAGGAGGTCATGCCCTGAGCAACAGTTGGCTGACGCTAGCTTGGTAGCCAAGGCAGACTGGTCAAGTTCACAACCCAGGTCAAGGGTGGATAGCTGAGATCTGGAGGAAACAGCAACTAAGACTAGGGTTTATTTCAAGGCCTCCAAAGAAATATTATGTCACCTAGTTGAGGTCTGTACTGACACAGCCTTTTCCTGATCTGGAGGCTCAAAGTCATTTGGGCAGAAGCTGACTCCACAAAATGCCTCCAAAAAAGCTGCTAGTCCCAGTCACTGCATAGCATCAGACAGGACATTGTTGATGACCTAGTCAGTGTGAACACACACTTCACATTTCTCTGTGTGACAGGTATGCATGTTATGTCCCTAAGTTCCATCACAGATCCACGGTTAGTGACACCATGGAGGTGCCTTTAAAACCAGGGCCAAAAGATGCAATGCTAGGCCACCATCCCAGACACAAGCCAGGTTACTCCCCAAGGTATACTTCCAGATTTGCTTGCAGGTCATTTCATGAGGCTTTGACCTAGAGTGCCAAGTTTAACTTCTGATGACTCAGTCTGACCACCTTGATTTAAGACAGACAGAACCTCAGGGTGAAGAGAGCCTGTGAAAGGTGCACATTAGGCTACAGGGACAGCAAGGTACCACACACAAATAAGGGACTCCTAAAATCTGGCAATTGGGTGAAAAGACAAGGACAAAGATTGCCATTTGTGCTTTCACCCAGACGATGTGGTTTCTCTTAGGGTCTCATTTAAAATGCACCTGGAAAAACAGGACATGGGTCAACTTTGTTTCTATCTCCACTGCAGTTTAATCTCTGGTACCACAGCCCAACCCAGACCCTGTGATTATGTCTGCTGAGGAGCCTGTTGCAGGGACAGCAGCCATCCCACATCAAAGGCAATTTAGACCTTGAGAAGTGTCCAACCAACAGCTGCACCTGAACTGCAGGTCTATCTGATGGTGTCTAAGCTGCAGGTCTATCACCATTGAATAGACCTGCAGCCCCAGGGCAGGAAGAAGGAGGCAGGTGCTTGCAGCAGGTCCTGAAAAGGACGTGGGCCTGGCACAAAACTCAGCATTCCTGGAAAATTAGCTGTCACTTGTACCAGCTTTGATGTTTCAAGAGAACCTGGGTATGTTACTGCATCCAGTATTTCTATAGCAGTGGTAGGATCTCAAAAGACGTCTTACACTGTTTCCTGTATAACACCTTAAATGCTAACACCCATGGGAACATAGTTTTTATTGTCTTTTATTGTTTTTGTTTGTTTTTCTTTATTTCATGCACATTTGTATAATAGCTTACATTAAGGCTTTAAAATCATTATAGTAAAATTTAATAGTTATTATGATTAATTATATTTTCATGAGTATTTAGTTAATCCATCACCACTATCAAGCTATGAAATACTTTTTCTCCCAAAAAGACATTTCTCACCCAAACCCTTCACTCTCCACTTCTGTCCCAAACCGCTAGCAACCCCATTGTATTTCTGTCTCTGACCCTATAATTATTCTGGATTTTTCCATTCAAAGGAAGCAAAGAATAGGTTCCCTTCTTTGTCTGCTTGTGTAATTTTAGAAGTGACTTATTAATTTTTGTTTTATTTTCCATTGGAATTAATTTTATTGTTCTTGTTTTAAAAATTAGTATGCCCAATGAATTGAATATTAAAATTATAAAATGAAGCCCTTTTGTAAATACAATAAATTATTGACTCCCATGAAAATTGCTAGAAGCTTTATAAGTGTATGGAGATGACTTTCAAGCAACCACTCTCAAACTGTTACCTTCTCAGCAAAGTCCATGGGCTCCAATATTATTGTACTTTTTAATAGATCTGTGGCCTTGAGCAAGATAGTGAACCTGTAAAATGTTGGTTTCACCAGCTTTAAATGTACTTTTAAAAGTATATTTTTTAAAAAGTTAGTTTGATTGTTAATTTTAAACTAGGTCCCATAATTCCTTATAAAGATAACTGAAGAAGTGCCCACTTTGTATAGTTTAGTTGATAATAAATTAGTTTCATAGATAACTTCTATGACCTCTCCTATAACATTTCCACTGGTATCTACACATTTATGATTTAACTACAGCACAAAGAACCCAAGTTTGCTTGATTAAGATCAGCAAATTAAGAAGGGCACCCAAAGAATAAAAAAGTAAATCAGACCTGGATGTAAATTACAGCATAAAAAATATCTTCAATAATATTGTGTTAACTATGCTTAGTTACACATGGATTTTTTTAAATTCATTTTTATTGTTAGACTTATTGGGGTGACATCTGTTAGCAAGGATTACATAGGTTTCTGGAAGCTAAATATAAGGTGATGGAAAGAGAAGTCACATTAGGTGGTGAACTTATTATACAGCAAGTTGACAATGCACTGTAGAATTGTATACACATGGATTTTTAGACTTGTTGTGATGACTTTGTGAGGCATTTAAATGTGTAATTACGATGATGTTTTGTACACCTGAAACTAATATACAATTGTATGGCACTGGATATTAAAAAATAACTGTTTAAATTACATATACATACATACACACATATATACATACATATATGCAAACTATATATATACATACATACACACACACACACACACACACACACACACACATACAGAGAGAAAGAGAACTCTCTGCACTGCAAAGTTGAAAAGAGATTTTAATGAAAATATTTTAATTCGCTGACTCTGATTTGGGTCCAGTAATGACTCAGCAAAGAGTCATCTCCACAACAACAAACACTTTGTGATGATTAAAGTAGAATCTCTCATCTAATGACTACTGCCCTTCCTGGGGCTACAGTGTTTTCTCTGGTTGCTCTTTTTGAAATTATTTGTTTCCCTAAAGTTATAAAATTTAATTGATAAAAAATATCATTTGAAATATTCTTTTGTTTGTGATATTTTATCAGGTTTCTGATTTTTAATGTGATATGTAAAGCATGTATGAAGATCTTTCCTTTTCATATTGTTTACTTTAGAGTGGTTGATTACTCAGAGAAGTCTTCTTAAATATATTATTACTTTTTAAAAATAATATGAACAAGTTTATGGTTTGAAATACTTATAGCTGAACAACTTAATAAAGGGGCATATGTAAATATATAGTTCCTTTAAAATGAAAAAATGTAGCTAATTTCATTGCACATGCATTGAAACATGAATATTAAACTAACAGGAGATAAAATCCACTACAAAATGAAATACAGTATGGTGGAAATTAACAAAAATATAATACAGATTATTTCATTAAAAATATACAATAACTGTCACCTCCAAAAAAAATGGTGTGACTATATTTACAAACTAAGAATATTTTGGAGTTTCTTTATTTTCTATTTTTTTTTATTCGGGTGACATCTGTTAGCAAGGATTACGTAGTTTTCAGGCATAAAATTCTACAGTGCATTGTCAACTTGATGTATAATAAGATCACGACTTAATGTGACTTCTCTTTCCATCACCTTATATTTAGCTTCCCACCCTCCTCTCCCATCTGCTCCCCTTTCTCCCCTCCCTAACCCACTCATCCCCAAATAAACATTAAAATATTGATTGTTTCCATGGGTTATTTGTTTGTTCATTTCTTTTTTTCTTTGCTTTCAGTTTTATATTCTGCATATGAGTGAAGTCATACAGTTCCTTGTTTTTTCTGTCTGGTTTATTTCACTAAGCATGATGATCTCCAGGTCCATCCATTTTGTTGCAAATGGCAATATTTCATCTTTTCTTACAGCTGAGCAATATTCCATTGTGTATATGTACCACAGCTTCTTTATCCAGTCATCTGTCGCAGGGACCTTTGGTGTTTCCATGTTTTGGCCACTATGAACAGCGCTGCAATGAACATTGGGGTACATAAGTTTTTGCGGACAAAGGATTTCAAGTTTTTGGGTAGATCCCCAGAAGGGCGATTGCTGGGTCAAATGGTAGCTCCATTCCCAATTTTCTGAGGAACCTCCACACTGCCTTCCACAGTGGTTGTAGCAGTTTGCACTCCCACCAGCAGTGTACCAGAGTTCCTTTTCCTCCACATCCTCTCCAGGACTTGTTATTCCTTGTCTTGTTGATAACAGCCATTCTCACAGGTGTGAGGTGGTATTGCATTGTGGTTTTGATTTGCATTTCCCTGATAGCTAATGAGGATGAGCATTTTTTCATATGTCTGCTGGCCATTTGTATTTCTTCGCGGGAGAAGTGTCTGTTTAGTTCTTCTGCCCACTTTTCAATTGGGTTGTTTGTTTTTCTGTTGTTAAGTCTTATTAGTTCTTCATATATTTTAGATATTAGACCCTTATCTGATGCATTATTTGCAAATATTTTCTCCCATTCAGTTGGCTGTCTCTTTACCTTGTTGATGGTTCCTTTTGCTGTGCAGAAGCTTTTTAGTTTGATATAGTCCCATTCATTTATTTTTCATTTTACTTCCCTTGCCTTTGAGGTCAGGTTCATGAAGTCTTCCTTGAGTCCTAGGTCTATAAGTTTAGTACCAATGTCTTCTTCTATACAGTTTATTGTTGCAAATCTGATATGAAGGTCTTTAATCCATTTTGAGTTAATTTTTGTATATGGAGAGAGTTCATAGCTCAGGTTCATTCTTTTGCAAATGTTTTTCTAGTTTTCCCAGCACCACCTACTAAAGAGGCTGTCTTTTCCCCATTGTATGTTTTTTGCTCCTTTATCGAAAATTATTTGTCCATATATTTGTAGGTTAATTTCTGGGTTTTCAGTTCTATTCCATTGGTCTATATTTCTGGTCTTCTGTCAGTACCAAGGTGTTTTGACTATTGATGCTTTGTAATATAAATAGAAGTCAGGAAGTGTAATGCCACCAGCCTTATTTTTTTTATGGAGTATTGCTTTGGCGATTCGAGGTCTTTTATGGTTCCATATAAATTTAATAATTCTTTTATCTATTTCACAAAAGTATGATTGTGGGATTTTGATGGGTATTGCATTAAATCTGTAGATTGCTTTGGGCAGAGTGGTCATTTTAACAATGTTAAGTCTTCCTATCCATGAACAGGGGATATTTTTCCACCTCTTAAAGTCTGTTTCAATTTCTTTCAAAACTACCTTATAGTTTTCCGTGCATAAGTCTGTCAGGTTCTTCCTTAAGTTAAATCCCAGGTATTTCATTCTTTTTGTTGTGATAGCAAAAGGAATTGACTCCCTCATTTCTTTTGCTATGGATTCGTTGTCTGTATAAAGGAATGCTGTTGATTTTTGTACATTGATTTTGTATTCTGCAACTTTACTATATTCGTTAATTATTTCTAATAGTTTCCTGGTGGAATCTTTGGAATTTTTTATATAAAGGATCATGTCATCCTCAAATAGTGACAATTTGACCTCTTCTTTCCCAACTTGGATACCTTTGATTCCTTTCTCTTGCCTGATTGCTGTGGCTAGAACTTCCAGTACTATATTAAATAACAGTGGTGACAGGGGGCATCCCTGTCTTGTTCCTGATTTTAGAAGAATATGTTTGAGCTTTTGCCCATTCAGTATGATGTTAGCTGATGGTGTCTCATATATGGCCTTTATTATGTTGAGATACTTTCCTTCTATAACTATTTTATTTAGTGTTTTGATCATAAATGGATGTTGTACCTTGTTGAAAGCTTTTTCTGCATCAATTGAAATGAACATATGGTCTTTGTCTTTGATTTTGTTTATGTGGTGTATCACATTGATTGATTTTCATATGTTGAACCATCCTTGTGCTCCTGGGATGAATCCTACTTGATCATGATGTATGATCTTTTTGATGCATTGTTGTATTCTGTTTGCTTATATTTTGTTCAGGATTTTTGCATCTGTGTTCATCAGAGATATTGGTCTATAGTTTTCTTTTTTTGTGTTGTCTTTGCCAGGCTTTGATATTAAAGTAATGTTGGCCTCATAGAATGAGTTAGGAAGTATTGTTTTCTCTTCAATTTTTTGAAAGAGTCTGAGGAGGATAGGCGTTAATTCTTCTTTGAATGTTCGGTAGAACTCGTTGGTGAAATTATCTGGTCCAGGGCTTTTGCCTTTAGGGAAATTACGGATAGTCACTTCAATCTCATTGCTACTGATTGGTCTATTTAGATTATCCAGTTCTTCTTGGTTCAGTCTTGGTAGGCTATAAGTTTCTAGAAACTTGTCCATTTCTTCTAGGTTGTTAAATTTCGTGGCATAATGTCCTTCATAATATTTTCTTATAATCCTTTGTATTTCTGTGGTATCAGTGGTAATTTCTCCCCTTTCATTTCTAATTTTGGATATTTGTGTCCTTTTCTTTCGTCCTTTGATTAATCTCGCCAGGGGTTTGTCAATTTTGTTGACTTTCTCAAAAAACAAGCTCTTCGCAATATCAATTTTTTCTATTGTCTTTCTGTTCTCTAATTGAATTAGCTCTGCTTTACTTTTTATTATTTCTTTCCTTCTGCTGACTTTGGGTTTTATCTGCTCTTCTTCTTCGAGTTCTTTAAGATGGGTTGCTAGAATGTTTGCTTGTGATTTTCTTGTTTCTTAAGATAGGCCTGTAATGATATAAATTTCCCTCTTATTACCGCTTTCGCTGTTTCCCAATAATTCTGATACGTTGTATTTTCATTGTCATTAGTTTCTATGTA
>PVJL010017219.1:0-18868 GCA_004026885.1 Lyroderma lyra
TACATAAAAATAAATGAGAATCTAAACATTTAAGTAATAAATTAAAGAAAATAAAACAATAAAAAGTAAGTAAGAGAAAATGAGTTATCAGGCATATAGAAAACAAATAACAAAATAACAGAATTCTCTCCTTATCAGTAATTACTTTAAATGAATTAAACAAACCAATCGAGATAGAGGTTTGTCTAATGGAGAAGAAAAGATAATCTAACTACATGTTGCCTACAAGAGACTGACTTTATCCAAAGACACAAGTAATTTGTCAATGATAGGATGCAAAAAGGTATTAGATGCATATATTGTAATAACAAAAAAAACACAAAAAAACAAAACTAGGGTGTTTATACTAATATCAGGGAAAATAGACTTTGAATTAAAATGTTTAGAAGACAAAGGAGATTATATATTAGTAACAGTTTCAATGGAGCAAGAAGATGTAACAATTATAAACTTTATCATTTAATAACAGTTCAACAAAATACAGATGAATATGAAGCCGAACTTGACAGAATTAAAGAAAGAAGTAGAAAGTCTGTCAATAATGAATATGAAGCCGAACTTGACAGAATTAAAGAAAGAAGTAGAAAGTCTGTCAATAATAGTCAAAGACTACAATATCCCACTTTCAATAATGGCTAGAACAACTATATAGAAGATAAGTAAGATAATAGAAGATTTGAGTAATGCAAAAAACAACTGGATGTAACAAATATATTCAAAACATCTACCCCAAAAGAAAACGATAGTACACAAGAGTGATACATTATGTTAGGCTAAAAATTAAGTCTCAAAAAAACTAAAAAGATAGATATCACACAAACTATCTTCTCCAATCACAATGGGATAAAGTTAGAAATTAATAAACAGCACACTCTTTAAAAATCAGTGGGTGAAAGAAGAAATCACAAGGGGAAATTAGAAAATATTTAGAGACAAATGAAAAAGAAAATAAAGCATACCAAAATTATGGGATGCAATAGAAGCGGTATAACAATGCTTTTGCAGAAATTTATAGCTGCAAATGCTTACATTAGAAAGGAAGAAAGATCTCAAATCAACACTTGAACTCTACAACTTAATGAATATAATGAGAAGTGGCAAAACTAAATTCAAGACTACTGTAAAGAAAGAAATAATAAATATTAGAGCAGAGATATACAAAATAGAGAGCAGAAAAAAAATCAAGAACTCAATGAGGAAGTGGAGGATTAAGATGGCAGCATAAGAAGACATCCCTGAAACCTCTCCTGGAAATTACAAACTGACCAGCCAAAATTTGACAAGGGAATCCCCAAGAGATACAGCCTCAGGTGAGAGATCCACCCACTGCAAGAAAACCCCTAAAGGTCAGAGAAAGGGAAGCAAATGGGAGAAAAGGAAAGGGGACAGCATGGAGATGGGTCTGTAATGGCCTGGGGCTGGCAGAAGAAGGACCAAGGAGGGGGCTGAGGGAAACGGACTGAAGTGCAACATGATCCAAGTAGGCAGAGGAGAGGACTGTGGAAGCCCAGGGAGGGGATGAGATAAAGTGGCACCCAGCCTCCGGCTCTGGTGCACTCCTGACAGAGGGCCAAGCTTGCTTGGTGTCATGCAGCCACCTGAACTTCCCAGCACTCCTGATGGAGGGCCAGGCTTGTACTGCAGGGCATGCCAGGCATGGCTGGGCACTCCCCTGATGGAGGAGTGGGCTTATGCTGCAGAGTGCACCCACCCCAGCTCTGGGTGCTCCTGATGGAGGGACAGGCCTGTTTCACACTGAGCCAGCAATCAGGGTAACAGGCAACCTTGGGACAAACAGCAGCCATGGACCACACTGCCCCCACCGCTAGGCAGAAACTGTGAACATGGAGCCTGGCTGCTTCCCCTCGCTCTTTCCCGAATCACCATCACCCTGTGCCTCAAACAAGCCCTGAGCCTTCCGCAAAGAACTCCGAGCCCCCGCCATATGTATCTGTGCAAATTAAATCCACGATGGGATACCACCACATACCTGTCAGGATGGCTGTCATCAATAAGTCAACCAACAAGTGTTGGCGAGCAGGTGGAGAAAAGGGAAGCCTCGTGTACTAGTGGTGGCATTTCCTCACTGTCTTCACCACTACATGTGGGCCTTGAACCCACCTATTTTGCATAGCTGCTCCTCCTATCAGTCTTGCCCCTCCTACCCGTATCAATGTGGCTTCTTCTTTATATCATTGGTTGTAGCAGTTCAGCTCAGCTAGTTTTACAGTGGTTCTCAAGGGCGATTGGTTTATAATTTAGTTGTAATTTTCATGTGTTTGTGGGACATGACAAGCACCCCATTTACATACTCTGCCATCTTGACTGGCAGTCCCTCCTCAAAGCTATTTTAACTGCTCTGCCATCAGTAATATAGTCTTAAGAGATCTGGACCTATGGGCACCTTACAGAATAACCCACTACTTCAGTTCATTGATAACATCATATGGATTGGAATGGATGAGCAGGAGGTGGAAAGTATACTAGAGGCTTTGGTAAAACTCATGCACTGCAGAAGGTGGTAGATAAACCTCACAAAGATTCAGGGGATGATGACTTCAGTGAAGTTTTTAGGGGTACAGTGATTAGGAGCATGCAGGGACAACTCCTCCAAAGTAAAAGTCAAACTGCTGTATCTTGCATCTCTCACTGCAGAGAAAAAAGCGTATTGCTTTCCAGTCTCTTTGAGTCTAACAACATATTTTATAGCTAGGTATGTGATTTGGCCTATATTCTGGGTAGCATAGAAAGCTGCCAGCTTTGAGTGGAATCTGAGAGTAAGGACACTGCAGCATGTCTAAGGCATGGTACAATCAGTGACCACCCAGCAGACCTAATGATAATGGAGCTGTCAGTGGTTGGAAAAAATGCTGTGTGGAGCTAAAAGCGAACAACAGTGAGAGAATCAGAGGAGACCCCTGGGGTTCTGTAGTAAGGCCATGCCATCCACAGCAGAGAAATATACCTTTTTTTTTTTTTTGAAAAAGCTTTGGGTGTGTTATTGGGAGCTGAAAGACAGAATGCTTGATCATGTGATTATAAATTCCCAGGAGTTGGCTTCTCTTTAACTCACCAACTCATAAATGAAACAGGCCCAGCAGAAGTCTGTGATAAGATGCAAATGGCACTCCTGGGCTTGAGTCTGAATCATGTGTTAACACCCACCAGAAGGGACACTGAACAACAAAACAGACAAAGTGACATTAACCAACCTTCCTCACCCATCATCCCAGGACTGGCAGGCTGGGCACATGAATGGAGTGACTGTGGTGGCAGAAATGAGGCTACATATGGACCAGCAGCATTGACTCCCACTTACTAAGGCTAATTACAGCACTGTTGCTTCTGAAGGTCCTATTTGTCAGTATTAGAGACCAATTCTGAGCCCTGACTATATCTTCAGTGACCAACTTGCCTTCAAGTGACATATTGACTTCCTTGAGTCCCTTCCATCCTTGGAGTGACAGAGAGTCATCCTCACAGGGACAGACACTGATTCCATGTATGGGTTTTCCTTTCCTGTCCCCAAAACTTCAGCCAGCAGCATGGTCTGGGGACTATTGAAATGCCTGATCCACAGTCTTAGAACTGCTCTTAGCACAGTGTCTGACCAGGAAACCCACTAAACAGTGCAAGGAGTGTAGGCAGGACAAATGACCATGGAGTCCACTGGTCATACCACATCTTTACCATACAGTGGTTGCCGGTCACACAGCACGCTGGACAGGCCAGCTGAAGGTGATAGTGGAACACCAGCTTTGAGGAAATGTCCAGAAAGGGTGGGGTTACCTCCTCCTGGACGCAGCGTATTTATTGAATCAGAGACATCTGTGTGGTGCCAAGTTCCCAACAGGGAGAGTGTGTGGGACCAGGACCAAGGGGTGACAGCAGGTGTGGCCCCAGTTACCATCACCACTTAGAGTCACTGCTGGGGGATGCCGCATTTCCTGTCTCCACAACTCTGGACTCTGCAGCGTAGGTGGTCTTGGTTCCCCAAAGGTGGGCATTCTTAAATGGAACATTGAACTATATACATTGATAGTCACCAGGGAAGTGTGTGCACCATGTGCCTAGAGACCAGCAGGTGAGAAGAGGTTTCCCTCTTCTGGAGTCACGAGTAATCAATCCTGATACACAGGAGGGGATGGAGCTGCTGTCAACACAATGTGTGTGGGAAGACTGTCTGTGGAATAGATGATAGATTTGGGTAACCCCTGGGTCCTATAAGTGGACACGTGCAACAACCCAGCCTGAGAAGAGTTTGAGTTCCAAGGGCCCAGGCCCCGCACATAAGAGTTTGGGTCACATCCCCCAGGGAAGGCACAAGGGCCCCTGTGCTCTGCAATCCATGGCAGCGTTTGTGCAGAGGCCCTGCTTCCCATCCAGCATCATGGAGTCTGGTTAAAGCACACACCCCACAGAGCCCAGCAGTCCTGCTCCTGACCATCCTCTTTGGGGAAGTTCTTGCCTTGTGTTCCCAGACAATGAGTGGTCACAATAGGGACACTAAGGCAGGCCATTCCTGGGAGACAGGGGCTCCTCTGATGGTCACTTGTGGCTGGAGGACTCTCCTAGGGTCTTGCTCAACTTCACTTAGATTGCCTGGCCATGATCTAAGATATGTCTAAGGAACCTTCTCTCCTTCTGACCATCACACTTGCGTCCCAGTCTGCTGGCTCTCCCAGCTTTTCTGGCTCCTTCTTCATAGTCTCTGATGGTGTTTCTCCTGATAAAATACTGCTGACTGTAATTCCATCTTGGGATCTGCTTCTTGCAAGAACCTGACTAACAAAAACATTTTCATCTGTGTACCAACAACCTATTACTTATCCTATCTTGTAAAATCCTTCTCTTTACCCAACTTCTCCCCCCAGCATGTGCTCCATTTTCTTGTTTTTGTATTATCTCTTTGAGGTAATAAATGTTTGTTGTTTTAAACAACATTCGGGGATAGTTTGTTGCTCAGCAATGGATAACTAATAAAGCTCTCTTAAGTTTTCATTAGTCTCTGTCTCTTTTATTTCCCTGCATGTTGAAGTTATCTGCACTCACTGCTTCCAATTCCTCTCCTCCTGTTCTCTCTTTTATTCTCTTTTGTCTTTTCTCCTTTCTTTCTTCCCTCTCTGTCTCCCTCCCTCTTTTTTCCTTTTTATTATGTTAGAATGCAAACATAAAATGACACTATGTGCTTATGCTAAAAGGAAGCATTAACTAGTCCTGTGCACTATAAGTAGAGTGCTGAGGTATATGGAACAAAATTATGTCAAGAACATTATTAATAGAATCTGAAAAACTATTGTGACCAAGTTAGTGGCTTTCCTCTTAATTCCTCTACTTAATTCCTTCCCTTCAGCTGAGATTTTTATTTTCAGAACAAACACATCAGCAACATGAAGTCGTACACATTCCTGGTAAAAGTTTAACTTGGCCCAAGCACTTTGGAAATCAAAGGAGAATCATGGAGTCTGGTTAAAGCACACACCCCACAGAGCCCAACAGTCCTGCTCCTGACCATCCTCTTTGGGGAAGTTCTTGCCTTGTGCCCCAGGTGAAATGCACACTGATGCTTATGACAAAAACTGGAATAACCGCATATGCATCGATAGGAAAGTAGAAAATTGTGATATAATCATAAAACGTAGGACTTCAGCAGTAAAAATGGATCAAGGAACAGCCCCACAGCAAGGGGTAACTCTCCTATGTGATGCTGAGTCTCAGAAGGGACCATGCAGGATGGGCTCACTGGACAGGAAGTTCAAAAACAGGCAAAACTAAGTCATATTTGGTTTGAGGCATATACTTACTACAAAATATTTAGAGAATCTTAAGAGAATATTAAATAGCAGACCAGGACAGAGGTTACATCATGGGTTGGGATTGTGGAAGCCCCTATGGTGGCTTCATAGATTCTGTATCTGATACCACTGGTGTGTGCCTAGGTATTTAATTGATCATAAATCCTTAAACTGACATTTTCAAACTGTGACTTGTGAACCATTGCGGTTATTTTTTTTAAATTAAAGATACCAAAGTTTACTGGAAAGATCCTTAGCAAGAGCTACCCACCTTGGAACAAAGCCACAGACATTGCTATGAGCCATGTCAGGGAGAGGGCTGGTTGTCACAGGAAATACATTGACTAGAAATAGGTCATGCGATCCTTTGCTCACCAGCATCTCTATAGATTTTTGTGGTGAACAATGTGCAATCAGATGTAAAAGGTAGTTCTTTCTTGTGAAGGATTTGGTGTGCTACTTACATTTAACGTCACATGCAACTGAATTAACTACTTTACAGAAGTTTGAAAGCACATTGCTGATCAATATAAGGTAAACTGGAAAACATTTTAAAGGGGAAACCAGTGATAGAATAGAAAATGTGAATAGAAAACACAATAGAGGTGCTTTAAAATAAACTTCAGAGGCACGTTAGCAGTGATTTTTAAAATCACATTGATGTCCAAATCACTTCTACCAAATCTCATTAAAAAACACAGTGAAAAATGTGAAATTTATTCTGAAATGCCAACTGAACAACAGTTTGGGAACGCTTTGTTCCTATAGTAGATTGGAGTTAATCATCGCTGCCCACTGCATTACACCATAACTGTCATCATGATGCTAAGCCAGGTGTATACACTGAGGCATGAGAGTCATAGTTTTCTAACATATTGAAAAGCAATTTCATTAGGAAAATGTTTGAGAAGATGATGTTGAGTAAGAAAACTGGCATTTTAGCCAATTTTTAAAATATTATTATCAACCTAAATTGAAACTTCTAAGGAAGAACAAAGGCAGTTTTTTAAAAGACATTATTGTTAAGACACACACACATCTTGCAACTATTTGATCTAGCTCCTATATACTCGCAACTTGTCTGCAATTTATTGAAAGGAACATTATTATTAAAGATAATTTCAAGAAAAACTTACAAAAATTATTGTATCTCCTTTCTCTATCCCAAACTTTTGCCCATTACTTTCCAAAAGTGAAATATAAGGCATTAAAAAATCAGATAAAGGAAGCACTGACTTACAAAATTCTAAAACAACATTTATAATTGTAATTTTTATTTTAACATGTATAAATGCTTTGACACACCTCCCTTCCAGAGGTACAGTAATTCCCTCCCCCTGGGTGTGGGCTGCACTCAGTGACTCACGTGTAACTGACAGGAAGGCTGATGTCATGTTGTGACACTCCGTCTAGGACACAAGGCTCCCTGCAGCTGCCAGCTTGCTCTCTCTCTGATCACTGCTCTGGGGGAAGAAGTTCCCTAGTCATTTGCCGCCTTGGGGAAAAGTCCACATGGCTAGGAACTGAGGCCTCCTGGGACCATCCAGGCAGGAAAGGAGACCCCTTCCAACAGCCATCTGAGTGCACCATGTTTCATGTGAGTCCTCCAGCCCCAGTCAAGCCTTCAGATGACACAGCCCTGGCTGACAAGTTGACTGCAACCCTGAGAGAGGCCCTGAGCCAGAACACTCAGGTGAACCTCTCCTGGATTCCTGACCTGGGAAACTGTGGGAGAAAATACACATTTGTTGTTTTGAGCTGCTAAGTTTTGAGTAATTTGTTATGTTGCAGTACATAACTGATATAGTGTCAAAAAGAGGATGAATTACTGCACTTGAATTTTCATTTGGTTTAAATTAATTTCAAGATATTAAAAATGTCATTTGGTTTTAAGATTTTTAGAATGTCCATAACTCATAGACAGGATGCATTTTATTACCACTCATAACAATCTACTTATTTGAACTTCAATTTTCAACAATGACTTAAACACAAAAGGAAGAACAAGCTATGCTGGGCTGATTCAATTCAAAACTACCCTCGTTATTCACCTTTCCCCCTGGTTCTTTAAACAAACACTAAGGTAGCTGTTGCTGACAAAGGATTTTGCAGATGTATCTAAGGGCTCAAATCAGTTGACCTTGAGACAGGGGACTCTCCTGGGCAGGGCTGTGGTAGTCAGGTGAGAGGGATTCAATGTGAGGCATTTCTCCACTGGGGGAAAATGGAGGGTCACTGGTGTTGGGGCAGTCCCCCCGCCCCCACACTTGCTGACAGTTGTCAAGGAAAAAGGGACCTCAGATGCACAACTGGAAAAAACTGAATGCTTTTAACAGTTTCAGCATGAGCGTGGAGGGGGACCCTGAGCTCAGGGTGAGGACACAGCTTTGTGACACCCTGACCAGAGAACCCACCCTTACCATGCCTGGATTTCTGACTAAGGAACTGTTAGCAAATAAGTGGGGGTTGTTTTGAGCCACTAAGTTGTAATTTGTTATGCGGCAATAGAAATCTAATACACAGGGTCAGCTGTGCTGCAAATAAACACACAGCAGTTTTTCCACTGGAATGAATTTATAAATTGACATGCTCACTATTACATGTAAAAAATATTTCCTAACATTTTGTATTTTTCAGGTTATGGTTTTTATATAATGTGATGAAATTTTAATACAATCATCATTCATTCAACCACTATTAATTTAATACAGACTATCTATCAGGAACTGCCTTATATGCCTGGGATACATTTTGACATAAATAGCTCAAAGTCATGTGCTCATGTCACTTACATTCTGCAGGCATTTCCAACCTGTGGCCTAGGATGGCTTTAAATGTGGCCCAACACAAATTCTTAAAACATTATGAGATATTTTTGCAACCCTTTTTAAAGCTATCATTAATGTTAGTGTATTTTATGTGTAGCCCAAGACAATTCTTCCAATGTGGCCCAGCAAAAGCGTTTGGACACCACTGTTCTACAAGCTTCCCATAGTGAGATGGAGCCATTGGAGTGTTTTTAGTGAAGAGATGACTTGCATTAGCAGGATCTCCTGTCCCTTTGGGAGAACAGAACAGTCCAGGGGTGGCAGGTGACGGGGTGGCACTGGTGCCACAATCAGGAGTGAGAGGGTGGCAGAGACTAAGGGGGAAGAGCCTGAGGGGTGAGAGAGATGGAGAAGGGCTGGAGAAGCAGGGATGAGGGAAAGAGGCAGAGGTAAAGAATTCTGCAGCAGTGGAACTGTTGATTTAAATATGTTTTATAGATCTTTAATAAATTATCTAGAGACTAGTAGGAGGTTCTGTGGAGTCACCTAAAAACTAATTGCCTCCTTCTGTTAATCAGTTTAAAAAATAATTTTTCCCCATAAAATATACAAACCACTTAGATGTGAATTATTCATAAAAACAGGCAACGCAGAAGCACTGGTGAAGGGCATTTAACTGCATTGGACAATTGCAACTTTGAGGGTGTACCAGCTTCTGCTTGAAACACAGTAACAAACTGCTTCCCTGTGCTTTTGAGGATGTGGGGACTCACACAGACAAACTCGGGGCAGTGGAATGAGGATCATTTTACAATGCAAACACCCAGGGTCACAGATGTGCGGCCTGGGAAAGGAGGACTTAGGAGCTTGCAGTCGGACTGCAGTGCGGTTGAGACACATTTCTGTACCAAGGGCCAAAGCACTTACACAGATCAGCTTCCAAGACCAGGGGTTTCCGAGACTGTGCTACCCTCTGCGGTTAATAGACAACAAGGAGACTGGTCTCTGTGAGAATCTCTAGTGGTGTTTCCAGGCACAACTTCTCCAGGATTGAAGAGAAAATCCCTGTCCTCCCTCCATTCATAGGACAGTCTCTAGCATCAAGTTCTCTGAGGGTGAGTTTTCTAGAAGAGTCCAGAGGAGGGTGATAATCAAGGAGTCCGTTTCAGGGAGAGGGATTCCGGGGAGAGGAAGGAGGGAAGTTCAATGTGGAGGAGTCCCCACCTCCCCTGGATTTCACTTCTCAAAACCTGTCTGAGGTCCTCCTGTCGGGATACTCATGACGAGGCCCCAGTTCTCACTCCCATTTCGTGTCCGGTTTCTAGGTAAGCCAATCAGTGTCCCGCGGTTCCCGGTTATAAAGTTTCCACGGACCCGCCAAGAGTCAGGGTCTCCCACGATCTCGAGGATGGGGCTCATGGCCCAACGAACCCTCCTTCTGCTGCTCTTGGGGGCCCTGGCCCTGACCAAGACCTGGGCACGTGAGTGCGGGGTCGGGAGGGAACGTCTTCTATGTGGCAGGAGCCAGGGGACGGGCCACAGGGGTCCAAGACCCCCAGGGAAGGCGCGTCTTCACATCCCAGACCCAGACCCGGCCTCGCCCCGGCCCACCCTGACCCTCCCGGTCCCCGTCCCTGCGCCCCCTCGTCCCCTCGTCCCTCCCGGCCCATCTACCTGGGATCCGGACCTGCGCCGGGAGGAGGGTCCCCTGGGTCTCATTCCCTCTCCACCCCCAGGTCCCCACTCCCTGAGGTATTTCAGCACCGCCTGGTCCCGGCCTGGCCGCGGGGAGCCCCGGTACATCTCCGTCGGCTACGTGGACGGCACGCCGTTCGTGCGGTTCGACGGTGACGCCGCGAGTCCGAGGGAGGAACCGCTGGCGGCGTGGATGGAGGGGCCGTGGGTGGAGCAGGAGATGCCGGGGTACTGGGACCGGAACACGCGGATCGCCAAGGACTGGGCACAGACTGACCGAGTGAGCCTGAACAACATTCGCGGCTACTACAACCAGAGCGAGGCCGGTGAGTGACGCGCCCTGGGTCCCGGTCACGGTCACGACCCCCCTCCCCACGGACGGGCCGGGGTCGCCCCGAGAGTCCGGCTCCGAGCTTCACCCCGAGGCTGCGGGACCCGCCTGGCCGCCCACCCGGGAGGAGCCGCGAGGACTCTGACCCGCTGTCATTGTCACTTCGGGCGTCTTTGCTGCCGGGCGGGGTGGAGTGACCGCGGGGTGACGGGACGACGCTGACTGCCGGGCGGGGTCAGGGTCTCACACCCTCCAGGTGATGTCCGGCTGCGACGTGGGGCTGGACGGGCGTCTCCTCCGCGGGTATGACCAGTACGCCTACGACGGTCACGATTACATCGCCCTGAACGAGGACCTGCGCTCCTGGACCGCAGCCGACAGGGAGGCGCAGATCACCCGGCGCAAGTGGGAGGCGACGGATGTGGCGGAGCGCTGGAGGGACTACTTTGGGGGCCCGTGCGTGGATTCGCTCCTCATATACCTGGAGCACGGGAAGGAGACGCTGCAGCGCGCAGGTACGAGGGTCGCGGGACGTCCCCATGTCCCCTGGGGCTGGGGCTCCTACAGGAGGGGAGGAAATGGGAGCGACACCTGATTGAGTCCGCCTGGGCTTCAGATCCAGTACTACAGAGGGACTCCCCCTGAGGGCCCCCCTTCTCTCAGGGACAATTAGGGGTGCAGCCCCTCAGGGGATGGACCGGGCGAACAGCCCTGAAATCACTGATCCCGGTTCCCTTTGACTCTGGCAGCTGCTCTGGGAACCTGGGGGACTTGCTTTCTCAGGCCTTGTCCTCTGCCCCACACCCAGTGTGACTGAGGTCTGACCCCAGCTTTTCTGAGTCACTTGGCCTCCTCCCAGGTCAGGACCAGGAATCTCTTTTGCCCCCCCTCCCCCCGAGCTGTCTAAAACTGACTCTAGAACTTTCTAAAGAATAGGAAATTATCCCGTATGCCTATGTCCAATTTGGAGCCTGGATTTTGTGCTTCCTTTCCTCACCCACTTGTCCTGATTGCTCTCAAGACGGTCACATGAGAGCTGCTGGAGTGTCCCATGAAGGGTACAAAGTTCCTGAATTTTCTGACCCTTCTCCTCAGATCCCCCAAACACACGTGTGACCCACCACACCCTCTCTGACCGTGAGGTCGCCCTGAGGTGCTGGGCCCTGGGGTTCTACCCTGCGGACATCACCCTGACCTGGCAGCGTGACGGGGAGGACCTGACCCAGGACACGGAGCTCATGGACACCAGGCCTGCGGGGGACGGGACCTTCCAGAAGTGGGCGGCTGTGGTGGTGCCTTCTGGAGAGGAGCAGAGATACACGTGCTATGTGCAGCACAAGGGGCTGCCTGAGCCCCTCACCCTGAGATGGGGTGAGGAAGGAGATGAGGGGTGAAGCTTCTCAGATACAACAGAAGCTCTCTGTACGCCTTCAGCAAGGTGGGGACACAAGTCTGAGGTCTGTGCTTCTTCCCTTCCCAGAGCCGCCGCCTCAGCCCACCGTCCCCACTGTGGGCATCATGGCTGTGCTGGTCCTCCTTGGAGCTGCGGTCACTGGGGCTGTGGGGGCTGGAGCTGTGATGTGGAGGAGGAGACGCTCAGGTAGGGGAGGGGTGGGGTCTGAAAATTTTTGTCTCACTGGGGGGTTTTCTAGCCCCAGGTACAAGAGTGTCTTACCGCCTTAATGGGAAGTACCATCCACACACGTGTACCTTCCCAGTCTGGGGCTTATTTGCTAACACTGTATTAATGCACGTGTAAAAATGAAGTACAGCTTTATCACCTTGATGACTCTGGTGATGGGGACCTGATTCCCAGCAGTCAGTGGTCAGAGGGTCAGGTCCCGACTGAGGACAGACCTCCAGGAGGGTGGTTGGTCCAGTCCCCACACATGTACTTTCCTCAGGTTTGCTGATCCTGTCCTAAGTCTCTAGTCACAGTTCTGGAAATTTCTCTGGGGTCCAGGACTAGGGGGTTGCTTTAGGACCTTAAGGCCTTGCTTCCTCCCAGGCTTCTCACATGATGTTTCCTTCCCACAGGTGGAAGAGGTGGGAACCACGCTTAGCCTGCAGGTACGTATGGAAGAGGGTGGGGGTTGATCCCTGAGACACTTGGGTAGTGCAGACAAGAAGAAGCCCCATGGGGGGAACTTACCACCCCCATAATTCCTCCTTTAGCCACATCTCCTGTGGGCTCTGACCACATCCTGTTTTGTTCTACCCCAGGCTGTGATGGTGCCTAGGGCTCTGATGTGTCTCTCAGGGCCTGAAGTGGGCAGTGGTTGGGCAGAGGGGACAGGACTGGGTAATGGGGATTCTTTAGGAAATTTTGAGCATGTGATGGACTGTTGAGAATGTCACCACTCACAGTGATGGATCTGAATTTGTTCTTGATTACTTTCTTTTACAGTGTGAGACAGCTGCCTGGTGGGGACTGGGTGATGCAAGATTTGTTCATTCTCCTACTTTGTGACTCTGATCTCTCTTTCTGCAAAGGGCATGTGAATGTGTCTGTGTTCCTGTCAGCACAATGTGAGGAGGTGGGAGACTGGCCGCCCTTGCCCACCATGCCCCCTCCCCACACTGCCCTGAGTCTCCTCCCTGCCCCACGGTCCTGCTCCAGCAGAGGCCGGGCTGTCCCCGTCTCTGTCTTTACTTCGTGTGGCACTGAGCTGCAACTTCTTACTGCCTTATGGAAATAAGAATCTGGGCATGAGTTTGTTTTTCAATTCTTGCCATGAAGGTTTATGACTTAAGTAAAGAGGAAGATCCAGAAGTTTGAGAGAGGAAATAAATTGAAGACACGAGAACCTTCCAGAATCTGAGTGTCTGCTGTGCTGAGTCTGGCAGGTGGGGACAGGAGAGGCTGTGAGGACCCAGTGTGATCGGGGCCTGTGCCCTGTCAGTGCTCAGTGCATCGTGGGGTTTGACCTGGTCACTCCTTGGCTGCATCACCTCTCTGCTTCTTGGTCCCTGTCACTTCAGTAGAAGCTTGTCCCCCCAAGACCTGTGATCACAGGGACTGAACATCACCCAGGCCTTGTGTTGTCAGTGATGTCTTCGTCAGCCTGGACTCAGGCCTGCGTCCGGCCCTCAGCCCCCATGTTTTGGGTGTTTATTTGTTGTTTCTTTGATTCTATAGAGGACTGTGACTGTTTTTGTTCTTGTTACGAGTCCTGGTCTCATTCTCCTCTGGGTGTCCTTTGTCTCTGACAGCAGCAGGAGGTGTTTTGTGTGTCATTGTCCCCACCTGGCACAGGGGGTTCCCGCACACAGGAGTCTGGGGAGTGAGAGATGAATTTTCATACTCATCCAGCTCTTCCCTCCTTCTAGGGCTTCATTGTTCTTCCCATCATTTCCCAACTTCTCCAAGGAACCAGATTCTGGAACTAGCAGAGGGGGATCCTGTAATCTCTCATCTTGGATAAGTTCCCATTGGAACTCTGCTCTGCTTGCTGCGCTCTCTCCTGCCCTCAGCTCTCATGCTGGCTCCAGGCCACACTCGGGGGTGGAGAAAGCAGAGTCTGCTTCAGATGTGTGTTTGGTTGGAAAACAGGACCCGTGAGTGAAGGGTTATTGTTTTCTGAAGAGGGAAATAGGATTGTGTGCTGTGGTGTGCAGGAGGGTCGGGGTGGGAGAGAGATGGGGGAGGGGACAGCAACACTGTGAGAGAAGGGCAGATGGCATCGATGACATTGTGAGTGGATGTTGGGCTATAGCTGACACAAAACAGCATGTGACCTGATGCTACATTAATAAAGATTCTATCTCTTGAATAGGGAGGTGCTGTACACTGATCATTCATTCGCCTATTGAAGTGCCAGATGTGTGACATAGTTTTTCTGCGGGGGCTAGTTCCCTGGCTGTGAATCGAACCCAAGCCACGGTATTGAGAGTGCTGAAGCCTAGCCACTACACCACCAGGGAACTCCCTAGTTTTTGCATCTGGGGAAACGTCATTGAAGTAAAAACAAAGAAGGCTGGCCTGTGGAGCATATGTTCCTGTGGGAAGAGACAGACTATCCTGTAAGCACAGTAACTAGGAAGGTGTTTATGTCAGAATAGGGAAGTGTTGTGGGAGAAATGCGGTGGGGAAGACTACTGGGATGTAGGAGTGTGGGGACAGGGAAGAGGGCTGTTTTGATTGGGGTGGTCAGTGTGGCCTCAATGGGAAGGTGACCTTAAGGAAAGATGTGAAGGACACAAGGAATGACCCACGAGGATGTCCGGGGGAAGTCCTTTCCAGGCAGGGGAACCTCTGGAGGGAATGCCCTGGGGCAGGAGTGGGTCTGGTTTCTGGGAAGAGCAGGGAGGCTGGTGTGGCTGCAGCAGAGAGTCATCGAGAAGAGACAGAGGCCCGGCCAGACCATGTGGGCCTGTGGGTGTCAGAAGGAACTGCACTGTGCTCTGAGTGACGTGGGAGTCACAGGCAGCTCAGAGCAGCAGAGGGACAGGGTGTGACTTCTCCTTTAAAAGGATCCAGTAACTGTTGTGTTGAGAACAAACATGGGGGTTAGGGGGCAGTAGGGAGGCAGGAGGAATCTTAGAGTTCCTGATAGAGATGCTTCCACTGGGATGAGTGGTGGACATGGGAGGAGTGCTGGGATTCTGGGTGCATTCTGAAGGTGAACCTACAGCATGGGAGGAGTGCTGGGATTCTGGGCTATGAGAGTCAAGGACACCAGAATCTCAGGATATGTGGTCTGACAATGAAGTTCATGAATTCATCCTAGAAAAGTGCTACATGCCCCATTGCAGAATATCACTATGGTCACCTTAGAAGTACTGCACTTGGGAAGCTATGCACCAATGTCAGTGCCTAGTCCACCCTTCAAAGCAATTTTGAAACTCTTTCTGGAATGGCCATCAGAGCTGTCGTTGTATTACCCTGATGTCCTGAATGTTATCAAAATGTCTTTGTTTCAATATTTCCTTTATCTTTGGGTAAAGAAAGGAGTCACTTGGGGATAGGTCAGGTGAGTAGGGTGAGTGTTTCAATAGTTATTTGTGTACTGGCTACAAACTCCCTCACTGACAGTGCCGTGTGAGCTGGTGCATTGTTGTGATGCAAGAGCCATGAGTTTTTGGTAAAAGATTCAGATTGTTTTTGTCTAACTTTTTCAAACAGCCTTTTTAGCACTTCTAAATAGTAAACTTGGTTGACTGTCCAGTTGGTGCAAATTCATAATGAACAATCCCTCTGATATCAAAAAAGGTTAGCAACATTATTTTGACTCTTGATTTGGACTGACAGAATTTTTTAGTCTTGGATAATTATTTGATTTCCATTGTTTACTTTGACTCTTTTTTCAGGTTCATATTGGTACACCCATGTTTCATTATCAGTGATAACATATTCCAAAACATCATCTTGCCTCTCCAAAAGGTCTGGGAAACTTTGACTCTACTTTGCTTTTGTTCATTGGTGAGCTCCTTTGGAACCATTTTTGCACACACGTTTTTCATGCCAAGATTTTCCTAACTGTTTCTCTACAGACATTTACTTGGTCTGCTATGCTTCTCTCAGTAAGCTGATGATTTTGACACACAATTGGATTAATGTTTGCAATGTTTCTGTCAGTTCTGCTCCTTACTAGCCTCCTTGACCTCTCTTCATCAGTGATGCTTTCTCTCCCCTCAGAAAAATGTTGAATCCATTTGTACACTGCCATTTTCTTCATGGCTTTATTCCCATAAACTTGGACTACAAAGTCCGAGTTTCACTTCCACTCTTGCCAAGTTTAATAAGAAATTTAATGTTTGTTGATTGCTTTAATTCAAGCCCCAACATTCTTGCGACAGCACACAGAAACACACAACAACAATAATGAACAGCACTTAGCACTGCCACACATCTTCATGAACACGG
Source organism: Lyroderma lyra (assembly GCA_004026885.1). Classification (NCBI taxonomy): domain Eukaryota; kingdom Metazoa; phylum Chordata; class Mammalia; order Chiroptera; family Megadermatidae; genus Lyroderma; species Lyroderma lyra. The sequence goes on from PVJL010017219.1 coordinate 16,456, forward strand.
CTGTGAGACACATATGTAACCAAAGTTGTGAAACCTTGCCGAATTGTTTGTACAGTGCTGCCAATGTAAGTGCATGGTGGCAAGTTCACAAACTTAATTGTCAGACCTCCTACAAATAGAAAGATGGAGATGCTATTAGCAGAGATGAGGAAGACTCTGGAAGGAGCATAGCTGAGGGGTGGGGGGCATCACAGACATTCACGTTAAGAGATGTTGGAGCTGAGATGACTGTTAGAAATACAAGTGAGGTCGTCAGATTGGCAGTTGGACAGATGAGCTGGGAAATTAGGGAAAATGTCAGCTGGAGAAATAGACTTGGGAGGTGACACATATAAGTGATATTTAAAACCTTGAGAACAATGAGGGCACCAGGAGTGATGGCTGTAGAAGAGAAAGGAACAGGACTTAACTCGGGTCCCCAGTGCTCTGATCTGATCAGATCACACACAGAGCTGACAGCACAGTTCTGGCCCTGGGTCTAGAAGGCACGTGGACCAGGAGTTCCAGCCTGTCCTGTGCACAGGAATCCCCTGGACATCTGGTTACAACTCAGAAAGTCTGGGGCAGAGTGTGAGATTCTGGATTTATGACAAGGTTGGTTCTGCTGCTGGTGTTCCAGTCACACATTTAGTAGCAAGAACATGGGCAAGATTTCCACATGCTGTGCGTCAGCCTTACCTGCAGGCTTGTCACATAAGTGATTCCTGGTCTTCTGCCAGGAATCCTCTGAGTTTGTGGGTCTGGGAGAGACCTTAGTGTTTCTAAGAAGCCCCACGAGCAATTCTGGGGTTCAGCCAGACTGGGAACCTCTAAACAATGACAGAGCTCTGTGTGGGAGGGGTCTTCAGTACACTTTTAAAGGTCGTTTTTTTTTTCTCAGAAAGGGGAGGATATAAATATCATTTATTTTGAGACATGATGCTGGGAGTTAAATGTCGTTCTCTCTGCCATGGGGTAGAGTCAGGTAGAAGATTTAGGAAGTGGGTCACAGGTAAGTATTACATTTTACTAAACTACATTGAATTTTATTAATCTCTGAATGCTTGCACTCTAAAACTATTCCCTAGATTGATTTCTTGGAATAAATAATGGAATCCAAATTTTTTTCTAATTTAGATATAAAGTTATATATATATGTATATGTGTGTGTGTGTGTGTGTGTGTGTGTGTGTATGAGATATGATGTAATATCAGAGTCCAGTGCTATTTGGGGAAGGTCACAGAATGAACAGACTTGGGGCTGCACAGCCAGGCACAGATGTCACTGCTCACACCAATAACACTCTCATGCAGGACACTGGACCCTGTGGCTAGGACTGCTATCGCTGATGCTCCTGTTGTCACTGCCAAGTGCACTCTGCTCAGTTCCACCCTCTGTGTCACTACGTCCTGAGTCAGAATCTGGTGTGTGGTCATCTGACTGGTGGAGCCTCACACCGCATCCAATTGCAGGAATGTTGGGAAAATGGTTTCCCTCTTTTATGCAGGGAGGTGGTTTGTGCCTCCCACCAGGGCTCTTTTCATGTGGAATTCTCCTAAGCTAGGAAGGGAGGTCAGGTGCTGGGGAGAGGGATGGAAAAAAATGACACATTTCAATTCTTGGAGCAAAGACCTGAGACTGGAACTTTCCCTGGTACTTTGTAGGCACTCAGGTTTGGCTGGAAGAACGAGTGACCAATAAATGACATCCAAGGTCGAGGTTTACTTGCTTACTCTTACTCTGAATTTCTTTGTGGGATGTGGATGAATTTTTCCTTACACTGAACCAAATGTCTGACTCTCAGACACCACCTGTGTGTCCTACATTCAACTCAATTCTGACACTACCCACCAGGAGTTAGCATCAGACCCCACATGTTCAGAGTTCTGCCCACAAGACTGCCCTCACTTCAAGTTAGGGGTTCCCTCCCAAGTTCATTGATTTGCTAGATCAACTCATAGAACTCAGGAAAATGCTGTGGTTACTATTACAGTTTATTATAAAGGATGCAAGTGAGCAGACAGATGAAGAAGTACATGGGGCAAGGTCTGGAAGGGTCCTGAGCACAGGAGCCTCTGTCACCAAGTGGGAGTGTGTCACCCGCTCAGCATGTGGATGTGTTGACCAATTCAGAAGCTGTCTGAATTCTTTTGATTTAGATTTTTTAAAATGGAAGTTTCATGACATAGGCATGATTGATTAAGTTATTACCCATTGGTAAACTCAACCTCAGCCCCTCTCCCCAAGGGTCAGGGAGTGAGGATGAAAGTAACATCTCTCTAAATCATGGCTGGTCTTTCTGGGGAGCAGTCCCCTTCATGAAGCTACCCAGGACCCCTCAGCCAACAGCCATCTCATTGGCATCCCAAAGACACTCTTGTCACTCAGGAGATTCCAAGGGTTTTAGGAGCTCTGTGACAAGAAATGGAAACA
>PVJL010017220.1:0-18836 GCA_004026885.1 Lyroderma lyra
ATTGTACACAGGGTTGCATTGTATACAGGGTTGCATTGTACACAGGGCTGCCTTACACAAGGCAAAATCCAGTATGTGAACTCTAACACTGTGTGGCCACTGAAAAGAGTAAGGAAGCTCTGTATCGATGTACCCAGCAAACCTCTCAAGCGTAAAGGTAAGTAAACAAGGTTACTGCAGAACATGTAACCCCACGATGTTACAAGAAGCCCCTGGGGTCCAGACCTGCTTCTGACACAGTCTCCACCAGCCCCACGGGCTTCTTGAGCGTGTGGGGTGTGGCTGGTCCGATGAGATGGGCTGTGGCGTAAAACATGGGAGTTCAAAGACTTAGTGCGAAAGGAAGAATTCACGAGGATTCTGGGCTAGTGTTTTAATACAGTGGCTTAAATAAAATGCGTTATGAAGCATAATTTCACCTGTTGACTTTCACGGTTGTATTGTGGCGACCAGCATGTTTAAAATCCGGTAAGAGCTCCCATGGTGACCCCTGAGCACCGAGGTCGAGAGGGGCGCCCACCCGGGCTGGAACCAGCGGACTGCTGGGCTGGAGAGGGCAGGGCCCCTCGCTCTTCGTATGTGTATGTGCTGTTTTAGTTTTAACGGGAAATGTCAATTACTTCTCTCATTTTTTAAACAAAGTGATACGTAAAAAACGTGGGGCTTCAAATAATAAATTTGTTTCACCTGAAACGAGGGCACATTCATGGAGGTAGCCAAAGCCGAGTTAGATGTGTGCAAACTCGGGGCAGAAGGAACTAACGTAACTCACCATCATCATCATCATCATCATTGTCCAAACTACCCAGTGAGAGTGGGACTGAACACATTATAATTTGAAACTGAGTGTTATCCCTATAATCTACATGTAAAGCAATTAAAGGGGGAAACGCTGTGACGCAGCCAGCAGACCCATTTTAAACCCAGTTGCTGCAGGCACGGGGGCCTTAGACGGTGAAAGAGGACAGTAAAATCCCAAAGGACTCAGAGGGTCAGAGGGTGTTCTCTGCTTACCGAGGGAGCCCCCCCTAACTTCCCTAGGGCACTTACTTTACCCTCGAAGTCAGGACAGGTTTTCTAATGAGGTTCATGAAAAGCATTTGCGAAATGTGTGCATAAAACATGACACCTTGGAGCTTTGAGCATTTGCATAATATTCTTAGGGACACTTCCAAGTAAATCTGACCCGAAAGTGGAAATACATGTCATGAAGCCTTTAGAGCTTATGGGAAGTTTATTGATTTAATATGAATTTAGGAAAGCACTGACGTAAATTAAGGAGACGTCCACACGTGAGCACATCTGACGCCCGTGAAGGACGGCTCCACTAGGGAGGCACCTTCTCGGAACCGGTGTGACATGTGTGCATTGCTGGTGGCCAGCCACACCGGTGCGCGTGCCCAGGTCACCTCTGGCATTCCCCATGCATTTCCACACGTACAAACGGTTGCTCTGCAAATTCTACTAGGAAGGGTCTTGAAAGGAGGAAGCACTTCCATAACACATCCCATTTCAAGGTGCCATTTATGTCATCCCTTCCCAAAGTTCTGTGCGATAACTGCTCCTAACCAGACACTAGTGCTGGCAAGACGGTCAATGACAGCCTCTCGAGTTCAACCAATTTTATTCCTAATAATATCCGAGCACAGCGCTCTTTCTCTTCACGCACGACAAGTATTACTTGGACATGGTAACGCTGCACTTCGCTTAAATAAGAGGTGACTCCTTAACAATTAAGTTTCTCCAAATGTCACCCCAATGAGCCTAACAATAAAATTTCTTTTAATTAAAAAAAAATTAAGTGTCTCAAATAAGTATAACGACAGCGCGGAAAGGCCCGGGGTGGTGAGGCCATGTTTCCGATGCCCTGAGACCTCGGCACACACTTTCCTAGCATCACCTGCCCCCGGGCGTGACGGGCCTGAGCAGGTTCTGAATGTTCCCTTATCCCCAAGCTCCCCAAAGCTCTGGACCCGATTCGCTAACCAAGTGCCTTCGCAGTTTGTTTTGCTCAGGGACCCCTCAGAAGTTACTCTGAGTAACTAGGCAAGCACCACCAAAGACTGAATCCCCAGGGTTTCTTTTAAATGCATCCGGTGGACTCGACGCAACCCTCTGCATTTGGTGCCACAGCCTCAGGGCTGTCCACATGACCTGCAGATTGGACAAGGCGGCTACTCCAAGTCGACTCTTTTTAAAGCACGTGAACCCGCAGGTAGAGATTTTACACCGAGGAAGACCTCCTTCAACCGTTAGTTACACTCCATTTACTGCAGGGAACTTCATGCTCAAGCAATATACTTTGTGCTTGAAAGTTTTATTGATCACCGCTTCGTAGTTCTCTGCAACAGAGATCCGAACGTGAATTACGTTTTACACTTGAAGACAGCCTGGGAGCACGAAGTTCCAAGTGTTTCACAGAGACGCTGCAAATTTTTATGGAGAATTTTGAAAATAAAAAGTGAACTTTTACCACTTCATGATAGAGCTTCTTTGTAAATGTGTCCTCAAACAAGGCTTCCCTCTTGCTGGGTTGACACGGGGTTCAGTGGCCTTTCTAGTGCTAGACCTTGGTGTGTCAGACACCAGCATGAGAAAGCTTTTTCACGTAGAGACAGGAAGTTTCGTTACTGTGACGTCGGCCCAGCCACCGACTCCCGCAAAGACGTGCGCCAAAACTCACAATCTTCATGCAAACCGCCCTAGTGATCCACCAGTGACAACCTGATGAGGGCCTGGGGTCCAGTCGGGAGCAAAGGACTCAAGGTGACATGGTGCCGGGTCTGGGGGGTCACTGCCTTGCCCACTCCCCACACCGTGTCACATTAGGGAGCTCTCTCCTGCCCAGGTCTCCACAGGCCAGGCAGGGGTGAGGATCACGGGATGAAGACAGACTCGTGACCTCAGGGGACAGAGGGGACTTGTCGCTGTGTCCTGTCTCCTACAGTGCAAGAGCACGTACTTGTGCAACATGATGTCCACACGTCGGAGTTACACATGACCATGGCTACCCAGAGGGAAGAGGCAATCTTCCAAGGCACAGGGGTGGCGTGTGTGTTAAGGTCAGCCACCAGCAAAGTGAGCGAGGCCCGCCTGTCAGTGACACCACCTCCATGCAAAGGGCACACGTGGATGTGGCCCCAGGGTGAGCAGCTGGGCCGCTCTCCACACGCGGAGGACACCTGGCGAGACTCCACCACGACTCAGAGGGCAGGCGCCCCGCTGGCCCGTGACAACACGTGGTGCGGCTGCAGCCACAGGAAGGAAGGTCCTGCAGCAACAGGCGCGCGGGTGACAGGGGTCCGCAGGGCGCCTGCGCAGCTCCCGGAGCCGTACTCACGTCCGAAACGCGGGAGAACCTGGGGAACATGCGTGTTTCGAACGTTCCCAGGAAAACCTGCACAGTGATGCTTCCGATGTGTCAGGTGACAGCCCGTTTGGATTTGTTCTAATTTAACAAAATTACTCACAGATAATTTTTTAATTGATAGCAGTGAAAGACCCTGCGTCTCACAGATTGCTGGATTTACACAAAGAGCAATTGAAACGTGATTAAAAGCTGCTTGGCCGTGAGTCTGGCACACGCACCAGCATCTCATCGCAGGGTGCTTCCCACGGCCCCAAGCGCATTCCCAGCGCGTGTGCAAACCGCACTCACAGCGAGGCTGAGCCGGGCACAGGGTGGAGCTCAGAGAGGCCTCAGGACCCTCCACGTCATCCCGAGTGTCACAACCATGTGAGGCCGGCGAGGAAGGTACCGTCACCCCATTTCACAGATAAGGTGACTAAAGCTCGGAGGTTCATCGTCACTCACGGTCAGCCCGCCAGGCAGGGCTCCAAGCCACGAGGAAACCGGAGTGGACCCTCGGAAGACCAGGCTACTGAAGACCTAACACGCCTCCATCGTGCGTGAGCTCCACGCAGGGCACCGGGGAGCTGCCTGCAGCTTCCGACCAACTTCAGCACCCTCGATTCCGTTAAAAACGCGAATCCAAAATGCGAAAATCAAAGACACACCATCTTCGATCACAGACCACGGGTCTTCCATACGGGGGTGTCGGCCCGGGACTGCCCTGCCTGGTGAGTCGGCACCGTGCCCCAACTATGGGCTGCCAAACCAGCACAGGTCACTAAATCAGAGCACCGATGGGTCCAGAATGGTCACGGGCATCATTCCTGGGCATGTGCTGGAGCATCCCACCAGCCAGCGAAACGGGTGTAACTCAACCTCAGAACGACGTGCTTTAAAACCTGCTGTGAGCTGAGTCAGCCTCGGGTAGCTGCATCACATGCTGCATTATGTCACCGCGTAAGGGGACCAGCTCTTAAAGAACGCTCCTCGTGGGGTGTCTCCTCGTATATTTTCATAAATCTAGCCAACCATTACATAACGACTAGTGGGCTGGATTAAGATACTTTATGTAAGGTGTCTTCTGAGTGGTACAAGCTGAAGAGCTAGCTGCTAAAGGGAACCACACAGGAAAGGAATCGTCGGAGTCAGGGGGGCAGGGGACATTTCTGGGAGTGAGTTCGAGGAAGAAAGGGGCTTCTGAGTTCGACAGGAAAGAGAAACGCAGATGCACACAGATCAAAGAAGAGTCGTCCCACGAGAAACAACAGGTGCGTCGCAAATAGTCCAGGTGGGTGGCATGGCACGTGCAAAGGCCCCGGGGCCGGTGGCAGTGAACAGGAGCTGGGACGTAGACGGGAGCGATGCCCTGGGCCCAACGTGCCATGCCGGCGTGGGCCCCAGGACAGAGGACATTTTGCAGCAAGCTCTGAGAGCCAGAAAGCAGAAATCTGGATGTGACAAAGGCAACAGCAAACAGCATGCGGAGAAGTGACATGATAAAAATGGCTTTAGAAAGACTCTCCCGGCAGCTGTGTGTAGGATGGTTTCAAGCCGAGAGAGACTGGAGGCGGGAGGCCTGCTAAAAGGATGTTCTTCTAATTCGGGCACCGTGGGGGGGTGGGGGGCGTGGTCGGGGTGCAGGGCCTGGTGGGGGGCCTGCGCCCTGCGGGGAGGACAGCGGCCAGGCCTCAGGGTCCCCACCTGTGAACTGTCAGGCTTGACCAGAGCACTTGAGCACTCTTGGATTCACTAACGCCGGTGACTCACGGCTGCTGGGCTCTCTGGGCGGGCTGCACAGGAACACCGATTCCTGGAGAAGGGAGAAGCGAACCCCGAACTCTGGGTCTGCTTTGCCAAACTAAAGGTCACGCGCTTTTCTCTCGTGTCTCAGTTTCTGTTAAATACGTGCAAGTGCATCCGCACGAACCAAAACCAAATCAGAAGGCTGCTGGTTTCCAGCCCAGCCCGGCCCCCGACACACCGCCCCACCCCCAACCCCACCCCCGAATGGCTCAGCCGGAGGCCTGGGCACCCCCAAAGGGCTCAGCCGGAGGCCTGGGCGTCGTCCTGGGCGTCGTCCTGGGCGCCCCCTGCACCCCAGCATGCACGCCATGGCCTCAGAGCTCGCCTGCAATGCCACCTGCCCCCTCCTCGCTGCCAACACTTCACAGCACTCGTCACCACTGAGTTACGATTACTTTATCATTTCTTCCAACTTAATTGTTTGCATTCTTCCTTAACCCTGATCTCCCTCCACAGACCCCCAGGCCAGCAACGTCTTCCACACTTCCTAACGCGTAAGTCCCGCTGCCACACTGCTTGGCCCATTGGGAGTTCGCAAAGAAACACATCAAATGAGTGTCCCAAACACTAAATCAATGTCCTGTTTTGTACCCATCGGACGTGCACCAAAAAGTTGTATTCCAAACGACCGTGGGATCGGCAAACTTCTAGGAATTCAGCCCCAAACTGCAGGATGATTCGCCAGGCGGAATGAAAACGTACGTCCTGGTGACAATGGCGTGTGCCCTTTTTGTCCCCGCTGGGCTCCAGACGCGTGATGACAAGGTACACCTCCCCAGGGCAGCGGAGGCCCTAACACCGGAGCCGCCCGCCTCTGTCCCAGCTCACCTGCCTGCCACAGAGGGCGTGGGCTCACAGGAGGCCGGAGAGAAGGCGCCGAAACGCGAGCTAAAGGTCCCTTAGCTCAGGGGCCAACGCCTCCCCGAGACGTGCACGCCCCGACGGGTAGCCAGAGACCCGTCCCTCTGCTCAAGGTGCAGTGACGCGTGGGTGCGTGTGAGGAGCCGCCCCAAGAGGACTGGAAGCGCTCACGGGCAGAGCCTGTGCCTCGATGCCATGGCCACGTGGACACCGCGTGGCACAGGGGCCAGCCGTGGGCCCAGGACAGGCTGGGAGTGTGGCTCCCACAGGACAAACCTCCCACACCCTCACCAGGGTGCTTTGTCCCCGGGGGGTGGGGGACGCAGCACACGTGGCACCGCCTCCACGGTCCCTGAATCCCCGGCCGTGGCACACCCGTCTCTTTGCAATACCGTCCGGTCATCCCTCCCCAGTCTGTGGCGGACTGTAAAACGCCCCCATTCATCTGCACGTGTTTTTAATACCTCGAGGACAATAATGATTGCTTATCTCGTTTCATTATCTTGGATCATTAGAGAAGGACACGCAAGCGTGTTTAAGAAACAGACAAAGCTCCATCTGGTGCGTTGATAAATCTTCACAGCGACAGCATCCGAACGAGAACAAAGACCTCCAGAAGCTTCTGGGCCGGCACGACTGCCTCTCCTCCGTCGTCCGTCTCTGTGTCCTGGGTCCAGCTGCCACATCTCCCACGAGCCCCGGGCGGCCCTGCCCAGAGCGGCCTCCTCAGGACTCTGGCCGCGACGTCAAAGGCCTTGGTCCTGTGGAGTGGCGCGTGTCCTTTGTGAGCGGACGTCTTCGCCCAGCGTCACCGTGACTTCAGCCGCCTTTATGCTTCCTGACGATTGACGACACCCCCCACCACAGACGGAACTTAAGTACAAGTACATCGTGGCCATACGAGCCCAGAAATGTCACCACAGAGACTGGAAACGTCCCAGCTTCCCTGACAGCCATGTCCCTGCGGAGATGCACTTGTGCTTCCACGTGCCAAGGTCACCTGTGTCCAGCCCGGCACAAGGTCACTTGTGTCCAGCCCGGCTCCCAGGTTTGTGTCCTTCACTGTCCAGGAGTCTGTTTTCAAGTTTGGAAGGGCCAGGTGACAATACCTGACCCAGGTAAGTCAAGCTAAAGACGGGTCTTAGCCTGTGATCTGTGGGTCCCATGAGGGGCGGGGCGTGGGAGAAAATAACACAGTGCCCACGGTTGCAGCCACATTTCTAAAAATCATCACTGGGAAACAGGACAAGCAGAAGTCTCCTTAAGTGGACAGCAGAACACAGGGTCAGGGAGGAAGCCGAGGACGCAAGCGGAATGCCCAGTGAGGGGGACGGGCCAGCGCGCACCCCACCCCCACGGGAGTAGCCGCGAAGGCTCCCGGTAAAACTCGCAGCATCTGCAGGCCCACGGCGAGCGGTCCCAGGGGGCCTCCACGTGCTGCTCCCCGTTTGCGGAATTCGCGGGGGAACCCCACCTCCTCCCCCGTGGGGTCCACCGTGCTTGGTGCTGAACAACCGGGCCAGCGCTGAGTCCAGGAAGACGCATGGGCAGCTCTCCTCCAAGCTGACCGCTCGCTGCCCGCCCCGCACCCCGGAGCTCCGACCTGCACAGACACGTGGGGGTGCTGCCGGGCCCCGCCCACACATGCCCTCTCTGGGTGCCCGGCCCCGCCTGCCCGTCTGCGAGTCCACCTCCAGGCCGTGCCCACCGGCCTGACCCCCAAGGGGCTGCCGGCCAGGACAGTGCTGCGCCCTCCCTCACCGTCGTGCACCTGTAACAGTGCTCCGGGACTCCGCTGTCACGACTGCCACTCTGCTGTGCAACAGGGCAACGAGGCAGAGTGTCCTGTTCACGCTGACCTCAGCGCACGAGCGTGACAAAAGATAAAGTGACGGAGTGCCCATGCCAGCACTGCCAGCAGAGAGCGGGGTGCCCTGCCACCCCCCGCCCCGACGCGGCAGGAGAGACGGAAGCCAGGGTCTGCCCAGGTGCCATGTCCTAGCAGTCGCGAGGACGACCGGAGCCGAAGCTCATGGTGACGCTACTTCTCCAGGAAAATAATAATGAACTTGAGAAAATGTCAGGGAAGCAGAGATTGGAAGCGTGGGAACTAGGAGGGGCCTCATGACTGCTCTTTCCCAATGTGTCCAGAAGAGCAGACGAGAGGGCTGGTGGGGAGAACCCGGTCGTGACCGAGCTAGAGAACGCCGGAGCAGGGGTGACACTGGGGTCACTATCGGAACGTGTCACCGCAGCACCGGGGCCCTGAGAGAGCCTGTGCGAGCCGCGGGGCCAGCGACACCTGTCCGCAGACGGGGACCCAGAAGGAGCGTCTCCCGCCTCCAACGCCCAGGGCAGCGCCCGTCCCCCGTGACAGCGGCCTGGCCCGGGCACAGAGCAGCTCCATTGCAGACGGGACCCTTTTCAGACACTGAATTTAGCCCGCGCCCGTCCCTGTTGGAGAATGCTGTCCCTTTAAACCTTTGGAAGCGGACGTCGACATCTCATCACAGCGTCCTCCGAGCCGCCACGCAGCCCCGAAGGCCAGCTCGCTGGGTCCCGTGCGGCAGTGACAACGCCGTCACCGTGTGAACTTGGGAAGACGACGTGTGGTTGGTTGTTCATCGTTTTGAAAACGGCAACTCACTGGGTGGGTTAACAACAGCGATCCTTAGCGGCCCTTTCGTTCCTGTCCACTCGCGACCGTGACCGCTCCCAAGTGCTTACTGGCCCCAGTCCGACCCCTTTACAGTGTCCTGTTCTTTCTTGTCCGTTTCCGTGCGCTCCTGAGAACCCGCGACCTACGAGGGGAACGACCTCTCTGACGCCCCTGCGTGTTCTCGGCAGGCCCGCGGGGCAGGGGACAGACCCCGGAAGAGCCGTGTGTGCACCACACAGCGTGTTAGCAGGAGGCAGGCGGCCCGGAGTGCGGGGGGCTGGGCGGGCTCCCTGAGACAGCGCCCTGTGCGAGGTGAGGCCAGGGAGGGACCGTGACGAAGGAGCCGCCGCAGCCAGGGCCCTGACGCCACACAACATCGCGCTGGGCGGGACGGGAGGGAAGACAGTGCCCGGGGAGAGAGCAACGCAGCTCGCCAAGGCAGGTGGTGCCGGGGGCCCTGACTGTGAGAAAGGTGGCCTGTGACCGGCCGGACGGTGTCCCTCCCGCTGGTGGGCTTACACCCTCCCAGCCCCCTCCTGTGCTCCAGGCAGCTTCCGGGAGGTGGGGCCACACTGGGCACGTGTCCTGTCATCTGCTCTCCTCACGTAACTCTGTGGAGTATTCGATAGTTAACCGTCACCTGTCTAACGGCCGTCCACCTTGGCATAAGGTGACTGTATCGTCACGAGTTTTCCAAACTCCTATTATTGCTGTTTCTCAACATTTAACTATGAAGCAAAGCCAGCATGAACATCTGTTTAGCTGATTTCCTGTAAACACAGGGTCATTTCCTTAGGACAGTTTCTCAGAAATGAAATTGCTGGAACTAGTTATATGCAAAAGGAGGTTTTTGTTTTTTTTTTAATTGAGTGACATGAATCTTAATAAACTATCATTAAAGGAACAAGCTAGTGGGTCAATTGAAGACTAAGAAATACTGTTTGGTTGTTTAAAGAACTATGAAACCCATCTTACATAATAAAAACAAAACTTAGCGTCTAATTACAGTGCTAATCTAGGACACTATGTTGTGGACTCAGGAATGTCATACACTGAAATGGCCACAGCGTAAGTTAAAATGCAGCGTTCAATTGCTTATGGAAATTTCTAACTTAGCATAGTAGACATTCTACACTAAGTTTTTAATAGGGTCACAAAACAGACTCTCAAAAATTTTTTAGAAATTGTCAAATATTATAAAGAATGTCAGGAAAAAAATGGAATTTATTTTTAAAGAGCCAAAACGTTCACATGACAGACCAACAGAAAGGGTGTGCCAACCCAGCGATGAGCGTCTGGGGTGTCATACCTGTCCTCTCAGTGCACTTACAGAAGCCCTGGGTGAAAGCACAGACACGAGGGACCTGTCCTGTCGCACACTGAGGGGCTAGGTGGTAACGCACTTACTTGTCACACAACTATTTTCTGCATAATATGACCCAGAACACATGACAGTGAGACGTCGCCAAACCTGTCCTGGGTGGCTTCTCCTCAGCACCATGGACAGCGCCTGGCACCGCGGGTGGACTCGTGGGAATACAAATTCGGACCTTCCATGGACCGTCCCCGACCCGGGGCACGGGGCACGTAGGACCACAGGGTGACTTGATTCTGGCGTGAAGGGCTGGGAAACATGCCACAAGGAAAGTCACAGGTCAATGAGGTGGGGCAGAATAAATATGGGGAAAATACAGAAAACTGTTAACTGTGAGCAAAAGCATGGGATCACGTCATACTGCTGTGATGGGCTCCGAGAGGGGCCACGGAGGTGGGAGGTGACACGGTGACACCAGGCCAGGTCTGGGAAACCTGGCGCCACACCGAGCAGCTTGCTCGCTCATAGAGCAGATGGACCAATGGGGCCTCCGGTGCCAGGGTCTGAGCATGAGGGAGACCAGCCACCCTCCTCAAAAGCCATGGGGTGGGGGGGGTGGCACGGTGTCACCATAAGAGTAAGTGCACAGGGCAAGTCGCCTTGCCGACCGTACGGGCTCAGGGAAGAGTGGCTGCAGCAGCTGCTGGGCTCTTCCCGGGAGATGTTCTCCCCACAGTGTGTGTGGGAGGCAGACAGGAAGTGGGGGTGATGCCTCCATTCAGGTGCTGTCACACGCGGGACAACACAGTCACCTGTCCTTGGACATTTACACGAAAGCCTTGTGGGAAATACAAAGGTACATGAAACCTAAGACATCTGGGTGGTCTGCGGCAGGATATAAAACAAGAACTCACAGGTAAACGCAAAACCACAACACACGGGGGATGATGCGAAAACACAAAGACCTAGCTCCTGAACCCCCCGAGTTTGCCGGCTGGCCGTGGAGATAATGGTGAGTACTAGGAAGAGGTACCTCTGCCCTCGGTCGTGCGTGCGTGTGTGTGCGTGTGTGCGTGTGTGTGTGTGTGTGTGTGTGCGTGCGTGCGCACGTGCACGCGTGCACGCGCTTTGCTTCTGCTTTCTCTCAGCGTCTACTACAAGACTCTACTACGAAAACACTTCTGTGTCTGTACCACTGCTGTGCGTGATGCAACCCCAGGCCCTTTACACCAAGTCCGCCCTGAGAACACCTTTTAGGGAAACTTCTTCTAAACTGAAAAGCCAGTGTGTGTGCCCACCCCAATGAGGTAACCAAGTGAGGACCTAGGGTTTTGGGTTTGTGTGGACTGGGCTTCCAGGGCACCCAGAGTCGAATTCAATGCCTGAAGAATTATGCTGACTCTCGTGGTCATCACACTTGTTTGTTCTTAACGTCTATTTCTATTTTATTAATATTTTTGCCCTTGTCCCTTTGTGGTTAAATTGGGTCAGACTTTTTGGAAAGAGGTGGCAAAACAGACACATAAGTAAGAGAAGACTAAGAATAACAAATACATAAGTTGTACGAGAATTCAGAGAATGGCTTGATTACTGCCAATGTAGGGTGGCCCAGTTTTAGTTCTTCATGCGAACCACGTTGCCGGTTGCTTGAGTTCCGGTTAACGGACAGTCTCCTTACATTTATCCACCTCTACCAATCCCCGTGGGTGCTGGTTAACTGAGAGTCCACTGTATTTTTATCATGAAGAAATAAAATTGTAGTCAACACTTACTGAGCATTTGCTATATGCACAGTTTTAAATGCTTTCCAGCCCCCAATTCGGGGAATCCCCGTGACAACCGCATCGGCTCACTGTTGTATCTGTCTCTCTTTTAGTGCTGAGGGAACTGAGGTCGAACAAATCGCAAATGACACTGAGCTGCCCGGCCCGTGTGCCTCCAGAACCCACGTGCTCCCTCAGTGCCCACGATGCCCAGGGACAGAGGCAGGTTGGTGAACAAAACAGGAGGACACGGTTTAAACAAGTGGGTAAGCTTGTGTTGCCTGGTTTAAAGGCGCCAGGGGATCATCATTTCAATACTTGTTTCCTTTGTATAGAGTATGGCACATTGTCTTAAAGACAATGACAATGAGATTCACATAGTTACCTTCTTAAATTTTTGCTACAATTTTATGGGTAGGCTGGTTGCAAATATTTGTTACTTTTTTTTTAGCAATGTTTATTTTAATTTTTCTTCTTAATATACACAAAAAAGCGTGCCAGACAAAAGTATCACCTGAAGATGGACAAGCCTAGCCTCTCAACGACAGTGTTAGAGTGCAAATTTTTAGAGAAGCTAAAACCCCTGACATCCTGTTCAGTCGTTGTTGGGGACAGAAAACACAGGGAGGAACTTCTTGGTCTGCGTAACAGAAAATCAAGCAACAGTGAGGGTTTCGGGCACAAGGCTGGACACCACGGCCTGACCTGCAGCCCGCAGGCGGCATGGCCAGCTTCCCTTTCTGACTGACCATCCACCAGGCCATGAGCCGACGCCGAGGACTCCAGCCCTGCACCTCTGCAGCTTCACGTCCTAAAGCTCCCGATGTCCAAGGACACGGGCCGGTACTTGGCTTGAGTGAAATGCCACATTCTTTGCCAATACAATTACTCCTGAGGGGAAGGCCGTGGTCTTTGGCTTCCTTTAGGCGACCAGGAGCCCAGCTCTAAAAAGAGGGTGGGTCCACCACAGGCAAAGTCAGCAGGTGGGCAAGGCTGAGACAGCAAGTTCGACAGAAGCAGGAGCCTAGTAAAACTGGCCTGGTCTGCAGACCCCCCAGGAGACGACAGACAGCTCAAGAAGCAAAGCAACCTATGGTGGCAGCAAGGAAAGCCTACGGGCAACCCCCCGGGAGGGGCGTGTCTGCGGCAGGGCACGTGCAGCTGAGGACGTCTCGGTGGGACACGCAGTCCCTGCCAGGGCGGGAAGGGCAGAAACTTCAAGGGGACCTCTGAGCCGCCGAGAGAGGCTTTTCCGCAGCAGGTGAAGTCAGTGCACAGGACAGTGGCACCAAGAGGGGGAGATGGTGGGTTTACATCTAAACTCCACTTCCTTTGCCGAGGAGATGGACACTGACTCCAAATCTGTCCTTTGGAGCCGTGACTGTAAGGTACGTGACCGGCTAAGAGCAGACGCAGAACTTAAACTGGAGTGCACACCTACACCCCCACCCTGTCGATGCCAAACCCAGATGCCTCGCTCCCCGAAAATGAGTGTTTCTGCCATAAACATAAAGCACCATGCTCCCTCTTCGTACACACAAGCGCCTAGAAAACAACAGAACACATTTTAAAAGTTGGTGATCAGCTAGGAATGTGATTATACGATAAAAATACCCTCCACGTAAAGCTGGTTGATTAAGAAGGATTTTTAACTGCATAGGGTGCTTTGCCCGCTAACTTCCTGTACGGAAGCCTATAATTCTTATACAGCCAACATGCTGGCAGCGCTCTAAATATGACTCCCATCTGGCCAAATGATGAATCATAGTTATTTTTATTGTAGCCAATGAATGACCATGGATGGCATATCCATCCCAAGGGTCAATAAATAATACATTTAATCAATTGCCTTTTAAAATCTATAATCGAAGGGTGCATCACTGAACTCCTTGTGTAACTGAGAAATCAGGATGTTTTCCGGAAATATGGAAAGTACTTCATTTTGCAAGAAATTACATTTCTTCAATTTCATCACACAGGCACATTATGGAAGACACCGTTAAAAACAGAGACAGCAAATCCTCCAACAATTTAAAAAATATCCGAACCCAGTCATTTCAGAATGGGTTGGATTCCGAGAATCCAGAATCCAATGTGAATCAAACTGTGCAAAGCACTTTTTTTTGCTTTTAACATTGAATCTGGAATTTCAAAAATGAAGTTGACGAAAATCGGAGAAGCAGTGCACTGCCCTGGGAGGACACATTTATGTCACTGGGAAGAAATAATCGAATTCTTTGAAAAAAAATTTAATATTATCGATTCATCTATATCACAAGTAGCCTAAGGTCTCACAAAATAGTTAAAATACTTGAAACCTAACAAAAATATTGGTAAATAAATCCCCGTTTACTGCTGCCTCGAGCCACTGGGACCGTCAGGGACGTGCGGAGTCCCTGGAAGCACAGGTCACGGTGACAAGATGAAAGTCACCCCATGAAAGGTGACTCAGAAAGCTTAACGGGGAGAACACGCGTGTAACCGCTTCGTCGCTGCGCATCGAGCGTGTATTCGTTTGCTCACCGAGCTCCCCCTTTGGCCTGACATGTAAGGAGCAGGTGTCACAGGACAGAGCAGAGAGGGAGGCGCAGTGCTGTGACCCCTTCCCCGAAAACAGACGCGTTTCCGAGGGGCATCGCCGAGGACCCCAGCAGCGTTCCGATGGAGCACGGGGCCCCCGGACAGGCCGCCCCGGGGAGCAAACTCTCCACGATGGCACTGCTGACTGGGACACCGTGTCTGGGGCCTGGGCTGGGTCTCCCCCACTTTGCACCAGGGGGTCCTGAGCCCCCGCAGCACCAGGAGCCGGGGCGGGCAGTGTCCCCATCACCAGCCCTGATGCCAGGCGTGGGGCCCGAAATGCCCATGTCTGCTCCGGCCCAGGCCCCGAGGACGTCACGGCCTCTGAAGGGGACCAGGACACACACATGCTGCTGTCACATCTACAGGCCAAGCTGTGAGCCACCCGGCTGCCCGCACAAGCCCAGGTGACTACTGGAAAACCGTGATTCATGACATTTTTGAAAACACTGCGGTCCCGACCTGCCCGCCCCAAATGACCATTTGTCCCTCACTTCGCCATTCCTCCCCTGGGTAGCCAGGAGCTTCCGCCAAGAATCTGAAGGAAAATGGGAACAGCACCGCGATGCGTGTTAACGCCCCGTCTACACGCTGCTCCTTCGCTGTGTGGGCGAGGGGGGTCCCGTCACACCGGCTCTGGGCCCCTGAGGACGGCGGGCGCCCCAAGGCCATGCCGGGGCGCTGGGGGATCTCGTAGCCCCGACGTCCTAGCTCCCAGGCGGGCGGCTCCCCGCGGCCGCGCACGAGCTGACACGGGGCCAGCTCGGCGGAGCCCCCGGGGCAGTGCCGTCTCGCGTGGCTCCTCCCGAGGTGACAGGAAGGCACGTGCGCTGCCCCGGCCAGCCCGCACACCACGCGCGGCCCGTGCCGGCGGCGGCACCGACAGCGGCGTCACTGAGTGCTCCCGGGCGCAGGACAGCCCCGGGCCGGGGGCCGAGCGCGGGCGTCCACCCGGGGAAGCGACACGCGGGCGGCCGAGGCGGGCGGGCGGGGGTGCGGACTGGGCGCCGCCGTCCGCGCACCTGCAGCGCCCGCCGCCCTCGGGGGGTCTCCGCCCGCGTCCCGGCCCCCCCCCCCGCCCGGGCCCCCCGCCAGCCGCCCCCCGGCCGCGGGCTGCGGTAATGCCACCCTCGCTCTGTCCCCGCGATCGTTAGCGAGCGCGCCCGGAACGCCGCCGCCGGGGGACGCCTGGTTACAAAACCTGCGCTGCGAGCGCCTCGCTTAGCAACCGCCCGAGGAGCCCCCGCGGCCCCCGCCGCCCCGACCCCGCGCGCAGCCCCGGCCGCCGGCGCCCGCCCGCCGCTCCCAGTCGGGTCCGCTGCACCCCCCCCGCCGGCGCCCCGGTCCCCGCCGCCCCGCTCGGTCCCCGCGCCCCGGCCCCGCGTGGGCTCCGCGGCCCGGGCGGCGCGCACCTTCCTCAGCGCGGACATCCTCGGGCGCTCCGGGTCCCGAAGGCGCAGGGCCACGTGGCGCGCCCCCCCCGCTCCGGCCGGGTCGGCCCGTCGGTCAGCGCGCCCGCCCGCGGGTCCGCGGGTCCGCGGGTCGCCGCCGCCGCCGCCGCCGCCGCCGCCGCCGCCGCGCGCTCCGACCGCGCTCGAGCCCGGCGCACTGTCGGTCCCCGCGCGGCGCCTGCGCACTGGCGCCCGGGGAGGCCCGGCGCGCTGGGGGGGCGGCCGCGCGCGGCGGCATCGGGACCCGGGGCGGCCTCCCGGCCCGGCGCGCGCGGCCGGGGCCTCCAACTGTTGCGCGGAGCGCGGCGGGTCAGGCGGGGACGGCGGGGACACGAGGCGCCCGCAGCGCGCCCCGCAGGTCCGCCCGTGTCCCCGGCGCTGCCCGCGCGCGGATGCCGAAAGCGCCGCGAAGTCCCCCGCAGGTCCCACACGCGCCGCACACCTGCGCAGGTGCCGCCCGCTCCGGACCCAGAGGGACACGGGGCGCGTTCGCTCGAGGGGCTCGCGCACAGGGTCACAAAGTCTTGTCCACGCCAAGGCGCCGCTGCGCCGTGCCTCCTGCTGCCGCGGGTCCCCAGCCGAGCCTCCCACTCGTCCACGCGCGCACTTCCGCGTGGAGGAAACGCGCCCGGCTGTCTTTGCAGGGAACCGGGTCCCCCAGGGCTTCCCCAGGCCCCAGGAGCAGCGCTGTCCCTACTCGTACGCGGAGTCCACCGCCCCGGCCAGCAGCGCACGGACCACGCCGCCGAGGGATGGGGGAGGACGGTCACCCAGGGAAGTCGTGCTGACAACCTGCAGCGGTCCGGACCCTGTGGCGACATGGGCCAGGTGTTCCTCGCCCGGGAGGCCCTTGCCCGGCGGGGAGGGAACGCCCCTGGGGCCTGCGTGACAGCTGCGCGCTGGGAACCCGACCCCGCTGCTACCCCCTGCCCTGCGGGGGCGTTACCTGACCCTGGGCCCTCAGGTAGCCGCGGTCTTCCTACTCGGCCCGTCTCCGTCAGAGCCGCCCTGCAGCTTAAACGGGGTGAAGACGGAAAGCTGATCCGCAAAAACCCCGAGATGAAATGTGAGAGGGCAGTCGCGGCGCGGGCTTGGCAGCTGCTGGCCCGGCCACAGCAGTGGTTTCTGGACATTCCAGGACCCTTAATCCGAAGCGCCGTGTCCACCAGATTTCGCTCCTGTTCGTGGGTCGCGGTTTGTTTTCACCGAGAAGTTCTAAATGCTGAGGGGAGTGGACACGAGGACGCAGGAAACCTGCCCGCAGGCCAGCGCGTTCTCCTGTGGCTCACGCCCGCTGTGAAGAGCCAGTGAGCGGTGTGTGCCAGACCCCAACCCAGGTCTAGGTTCTGGACCTGCCTGTTGGTTTTAAATTGTATCAATTCCCTTCCTTTCCTCCCCTCCATAGTTGTCCCACCTCCTCATCTTGCGGAGACTCGTGTATTCATTCGTCGTGCCACCCAACGCCACCAGTCACAAGAGTGCGCCCAGCGCCGGCCACGGCTCTCGGTGTGTGAGCAGCAGCCCGGCCTGGCGCCGTCCGGCTCAGGAGGCTCGTTGTTCCGAGCGGCACGAAGCACATAATTACGCCTTGTAGCTGGAGGGGAAGGTACAGGCGGAATGGGACAATTCTCTGAGGAAGTCGTGATTAAGTTCAAGCTTCCTCTTCCTCTAGGCCGCCCCCCCCTGCCCACCACAGGCAGGCGTGGATTTGGATGCAGGAGGTGTGGGGGGGAGGTTGGTCCAGGGAACCGCAGGGAGGAAAAGGTACTGTCTCCTGACAGGTCAGGGGCAGGACGGGGAGGGGGGCACATGGAGCCCCAGGTCTAGCTTTGCGGTCGGGCAGGCGGTGCTTCGGGCACAGCACGGACTGAACACTGACCCGTAAGCACGGCAGCGGGTGGCCTGGCGGTCCTGGTGCCTCCAGCAGGAGCAGCTGCAGCACAGAATGCAGAAGACACACTGGGCAACTGAGTCAGCTGGAGATGACAGCGTGGAGACTGACTTTGTCATCAACTCCTTCGAGAAATTTGAGTGTAAAAGAGATGAAAGAAACGAGCTTGAGTAAAACACGTGGTTTCTGGGAAGACTCTGTTGTCTGGTCAGGAAGACCTGAGTGGGCGGGAACGCGGGTGGAGATGGTGAAGGGGACGACGGCCTGGTCAGAGGGCAGCCTAACCGAGGACGTTATCCAACACGCACTCTCTCCTGCACCATTCGCTTGTGAAAAACAGACCGTACCTCAGAGCCAGTTCAGGATCACAGGCAAACTGAGAGGAAGGTGCAGGGAGTTCCCAGGCCCTCCCTCCCCTCTACAGTACCCCTACCTTCCCGCCATCAACAGCCCCACCCCACGGGACAGTTGTGACCACTGATGAACCTGCACTGACACGTCACCGTCGCTCAGGGTCCACAGTTCATGTCAGGGTGACTCTTGGTGTCACACCTTCTGTGGGTTTGGACAGATAATGACATGTGTCCACCATCACAGTGTCACAGAGAGCAGTGTCACTGCACTAAACATCCCCTGTGCACCCCTGTCCATCCTTCCCCCAACCCCTGGCACCCACTGATCTGTTACTGTCCCCGCAGTTGTGCCTCTTCCAGAATGTCACATGGTTGGAATCACACAGGACGTGCACTTCTCGGTTTGGCTTCTCTCACTCGTTCAAGGTCCCTCCAGGTCTTTTCACGGCTTCCTGACTCAGTTCTTTTTAGTGCTGAGTAACACTCCCGTCAGGACAGCCTGTAGTTCATTCCTCCGTCACCTCAGGAAGGACAGCCTGGTGGCTTCCATGTTTGGGCAGTCGTGGATCAAGCTGCTGTTGGCGTTGCTGTGCACGTTTTTGTGTGGATGTAAGTTTTCACCTCATTTGGGTGAGCACCGGGGAGTGCGATGACTGGATCCTACAGTAGGAGCAAGTTCAGTTTTGTCAGAAGCTGCCGGACTGTCTCCCGAAGTGGCCGCAGCGCTTGCACCCCCGCCGGCGGTGACTGAGGGCTCTGCTGCGCCCCGTCCTCCCGGCACGCGGTGTGGTCGGTGCTCCGGGCTCTG
>PVJL010017221.1:0-18844 GCA_004026885.1 Lyroderma lyra
GCACTGGTCACCAGCACGTAGAACCGTCTCCCCACATGTCTCTGTTTGGATGGCTGTGGTAGTGAAGATCAGGTTAACTCTATAATTAATTATATACACTATGCAAATAATGCCATCATAAAAATGACAATTTGAGTAACATAATGACAGTTGAGAGAGTGCCTTTTTCTAGTAGAGAGAATCCCATATTTATTTTCCCTCTATGGCAACTGAATTTACCATTTATCTTAATTGTCAGAACAACTCTTCAATTTTTTTGCAAATGACGGGCTGTGTGCCTGCCTTCTAGATTAAACTACTTGCTTACCTTCCACAATTGGAAAAGGCTTTAACCAGGCTGAGAATGAAAGGGTTCAACATTCTCTACTTGATCATCTGAAAATGGGTCTGTGCTACAATAAAAGAAAAATAATGCCATAAGCTCTAGATATAGGCTAGAACAAGAGTTCTTTTGGCTTCTTGATTATTTCTAAATTTTGTTGTAAATGCATTTTAGTTTTACACTGCTCTTCCCTTATTGTAACTTATCTTTTCATTCAGCCTGTTCTTATTTTTTGAAGTGCTTTTCAAGCACTCTCCCTATTCTTTCATCCATTGTCACCTTTTTGCTTTTTTTTCCTTTCCTTTCCTCTTCCTTTTTCCTTTCCTCTCTCTTCTTACCTAGAGAGAGTGGGAGAACCAAATGGATAACTATCATTTTTAAGTATATATTTCTAATCATTCTTCTGTAGTTTTCTTTCCCAGGAAATTTGCTGTTTTTAAAGGGGTTTCAAACATGCACATTCATTTTCTTCTTCCCCACACTTAACCTTAATTTTACCATTTTATTATTTTTTATGGCTCTTGTCATTGTCACTAGTAATTGAATCTATTCTTCCAGGTTTTGACCATATCAAACTAAAAAGCTTCTGCACAGCAAAAGAAACCATCAACAAGGCAAAGAGACAGCCAACTGAGTGGGAGAAAATATTTGCAAATAATGCATCAGAATAGGGTCTAATATCTAAAATATATAAAGAACTAATAAGATTCCCTTTTGTAAAAATTGCATTTCATTGTAAAAATTTCATAATTGTATAGATCAATTAAATTCTAGTAAAAAGGCACATTTTTCTAGGGATTAAATATAACCTGTTTATGATATTCTTTGGCCTCTCACACATATGGGCTTTCAGAATGATTTCTATGATTATACATTCTGGTTAATATTGTTTTATTTTATGTGACCTCAAAATGATTTTTTTCAAAGTTGACATGATGCCTATGAGGGATGGGTGCTTGCTTTTTTAGTGTAAAGGGTTATTGTCATGTCAGATAATAATTGATTTTCTCAATCACTGCCTAAAATATTTAGTAAATATTTTGGGAATTGACACTTTCAAAACATAAATCGCTACATGGTATAGACTCCTATGCTTTAATGATGCATTTTTTATCTAACTCATTGACCTATTAATACAATATTTAAAATTAATAAGGTTTCAAGTTTTTTCAATTGACCATACATTTGAGGAGAATTTATGGTTTCTAAATAATGGATACATTATGGCATACAGAGCAACTGGATTCATTTAAAGGTCTTACCTGCTTCCTTGGACTAAGATCATGTACAAATATTTAAGAGTTAAAAGGTCTAAATGGAGGCTGCTCCCTGCTCGTAAGGACTGTCAGGTGTGGGTTCTATAAAATGTCATTGTACTTGCTTAGGTCAATTTTATAGCACCTCCAACTGCATGGAGGGCAGGAACCATGTCAGACATGTTCTCATGTTTATACCTGACACCGTGGGAGATACCTCACACACAGTAGGTGTTCAGGGAATAAAAATACTTGATAAATGAATGACCATGAAGATAATTTAAAGAACATTTAATTTTTATTATTCATCACATGTCTTACATACATTTGGGAATAAACTGGGCATAAGTAAATAAGAATTTGATATGCCAGTACCAGTCACATTTTAAAAATATATTTTATAAGACACTATGTGGGCAGGTTAAATTATCTTCTTTGTCTAAAATAATCAATCTGGTCCATGCTTTCTTCCTTTTTTTCATAAATCTATACTATGGATATTGTATTTGCTCTAGATAACAATGCTGCTTTATTGTTCTTACAAGCGAAACTTAGTCAATAGTTGTCCCAGGTATGGTATGGTGTGACTTGTTGACTTTCAGGCTTAAGAATAATTACCATGATCTTCAATGAAGACAATTGTAATGAGTATTATTGTTGTTAATAATGATTACATTTAATAATTACACCCAATAACAACTACCACATGAGAACCAGTTGTATGATTGTATGATCTTTACAACAAAAATCTACATCTGTGACTGGTAGTTTGCAGTGTCTGCTCCTACCCTCTTCTTTTCAGATCAGTGTGAGTCAGGGACATCTAGGGTCTGAGCAATAGGAAGGGGCTCATAGAATAAAATCTTATGCTTTCTATGTGTTAAAGACTACTTGCATGTGTCATTTTACACAGACTTCTTATTTTTCTTGTGAAGTGCCTTCACAGTGACCAACTAATGCTCCATCTTCCCCATCTCTGCTTGCCCATCCATCCTTCATAACTTGTGATTTTTCTTGCACAAAGAGAAGATCCAAAGCAGATCCATAACAAACCAAATTGTATGAACTCCATAACACACAAATTTGTGTAAATTATGTAGGACAGACTCCATGTTTAATATTTGTATGTTGGTAAAACTTTGATCTTCTTATGTCTTGGCTATGCTTATATTTAAATGCTTATATGAGTTTTTTTAAGAAAACATTTACAAAAATCTTTGGCAAATTTAACATTTTAAAATTTTGCATGCTTTGATACAAAGCAGAGAAATATTTCAGTGACAACAGCTTTCAACAAATGTTTAAGAAGACTAATTTGTTTTATTCTTTAAGGTACTTTATTTTCTGTGAAAACACAGGAAGAGATCATCTTTTTGCAACAGTAACTGGTGTAAATGTATAAAATAAGTTTAAAAAGACAACGTTTTTTTCATCTTTTCTTATAGCTGAGTAATATTCCATTGTGTATATGTACCACAGCTTCTTTGCAACAAAATGGATGGACCTGGAGATTCTCATGCTTAGTGAAATAAGCCAGACAGAAAAAACAAAGAACTGTATGATTTCACTCATATGCGGAATATAAAACTGAAAGCAAAGAAAAAAGAAATGAACAAACAAATAACCCATGGACACAATCAATAGTTTAATGTTTATTTGGGGATGAGTGGGTTAGGGAGGGGAGAAAGGGGAGCGGGTGGGAGAGGAGGGGGAGAAGCTAAATATAAGGTGATGGAAAGAGAAGTCACATTAGGTGGTGAACTGATTATACATCAAATTGACAATGCACTGTAGAATTGTATGCCTGAAACCTATGTAATCCTTGCTAACAGATGTCACCCCAATAAGTCTAACAAAAATGAATTAAAAAAAAAAGACAACGTTTTGTATTTGAATGTCTATGTTGACACAACTTAACCATCAGATAGGGCTTTCATCGACAATGTATTTTCAGACTAACTGATGACCTATTTGCCAGGATGTAGAAAAATAAAATACATGAAGAAAAAAATTTTAATGGCCATTGACTTTCTTGTATAGATTCACATGTTAGCTTAGGCCCTTAAATAAATATCTGCCTTCTTAGTGGGTAATTTACAACATCCCAGACAAAAGCAGATCTGATCTGAAAAAACTAGTCCTGTTTAAATTAATGATAAAAGCCTTAGACAGAAAGGGTGGGAGTGACCAGAAAGTCACCTTGATCTCACCTAAGTGCCACCTATGAACTTGAGGTCTCTCAGTCAGGCCACTTCTGATTGCTGCCCTGCACTTGTTTTTAATAAAAAAAAATTTTATTAGACTTACTGGTGTGATATTGGTTACCAAGAGTTATATACGTTCCATGGGTACAATTCTACAGTGCAGTGTCTACTTGTTGCAATATATGTTTACCACCCAGTGTGAGTTCCCTCTCCATCCCCATATATTTGACTCCCCTTTTCTCCTCTCCCACTCCCTCCCTCATCTCCCAGCCCCTACCCTTTACTTTTTAATGACTAGAATCTGACAGCTTCTGCCACAGCCAAGAGAAATTCTGCTGCAGTTACAGTAATAATGGAGGGGGAAAATCCACAGCTTCATCATGCCATCTCTCTGACTAAGAGGCTTGTTTAATGTAAACCACTGTTGGTCATAAGTGAGTGACTTTTCTAATTGTCTTTCTCTTTTCATCATGATGACTGAGATTGGCTTTGTAATATTGTGTTTTGCTCTCAAATTTTGCTTCTGTAGGGTTGAGAAACATTGCATGAAACAGGAAATCTCCTAGTCTTCACTGGGACTCTGTGTACATTGCATATGAATATGTTGGTCCAAGCTTAAGGCTTTTTCACTTTAAGGTTAATGTCAGAAATTTTACAGGAAATCTGGGACATAAATTTAAGAAGTCATGGTTCTTTACCTTGTTTTGTGTCAATTCTATGGGTTTCCTGTCAATTCTATATACAGGGCTGAGTCCTTATATGAGTACAGAGTCCCAAGGAACTCAATGATGGCTGAAATATAAACATATTTTTGATCATCTAATAAAAATTTCATTTTGTATCTTTAATTGCTAGAGTTATTTCTAGCCAGTACCTATTATAAGCAGAAAGTTTACTTCTTTTTCCTCAGTGTGTCCAGAAGGAAATCGGTGAACTATGGCAGACACACTGATGTGGGGAAGTAGCTGAAAGAAACCTAAACAAAGATTTCTTTTGGTCTTCCTAAGTGAAGATTTCAAACAAGCTATAATGCATATGTTCAAAGAATTAAAAGAAACTATGTATCAAAAATTACATGAAGTTCTGAAAACATCAGGGACTGAGCAACCCTTCCATTCAGTGCGTTGCACTTTGGCTGCTCATTAGAACCAGGTAACTTCAGCATGCCAACCCCAAGGCTGGCCGTGCCCCAGAGAATTAAGTCAGAGCCCCTGAGGCTGAAATGTAGACACTGTTTTCTTTCTAGATCCTGGTGATATCAGTGTGCAGCCCCTCATGAGAACAAGTGCCCAGGGCTTACAGAAAACCACAGGTGTATTACATTAAAGAAACCAATTTTACTCCATTCTGAAACAGCCAAGTGACTCATTTTTCAACAGCTTAGTTTGGCTACAGAGTGTTTCTTTAGGATCTTCAACATTCAGCAGTTAAAAAAATGATTTATGAACTTGAGGGATACAAAGCATTCAGCAATGTTCTGTGTCAGATATGTACTCACTTACCACCTATTCATTGAGCATTGGTGAAAGCTTACTTCATGTGAGGCATCATGCTGGAAACAAGCACAGTACCACTGGCCTCCATGTCAAGAAGTTCATAATCTAGTGAGTGAGAGAAGCAAGAAAAGCAATGACTGCAATCTAGTATAAATGAAGTGAAACACATTTTACTGTTAGGGCCCAGGTGAAAATGGCTTCCTTCTAACCCTCTCAGATACACACAGAACAGATGATGGCATCTGTTTCAGGTTATGACTCTTTGGACCACTGCTGTGACCTCATAGCTATTCGTTGTTCTTGTTGTTGTTGTTGTTGTTTTTAATAACAATAACAACATTTTTGAATGCAGAAACATGGAATGCAAAGATAAATTAATGAAAGGTTATGTAAAGTCTAAATTCCAGGTTCACTAATGATGTTGAGGACATTTTCACGTACTTATTGGCCATTTGTATATATCTATTTTTCTTTCCTTTGCCAGTTTTTAAATTAATTGCTTACCTGTATTATTTTTTTACAACTGCATGTCAATCTGGAATAATATAAAAAATGTTTAATAAAAAAGTTTCTTGAAAAAATATTCCAAGTTCAAATTTTGATTTTTTAAATGCCCTGTTGGCAATGATAAACACTGGAAACTTTTGAGCAGAGGAGTAATGTGACAAAATGGAAGTTTTGGAAGCGTTAGTCCAGCAGGATCTTTTCTTGGGATTTCCAAGTTCCAAATTGGTTCATAATCATAAGACATAATTTGCCTTTTTCATTGTGTTGACATTTGCCCAGATAATGAAAAAACAGTGGTGGGTAAAACTTGTAGTGCTTAAGCATAATTGAAATCAGTGGCACTAAATTGCTGGTGATGGCTCTATTCTTAATTACAATATCTCACAGGAAGAACAATGCCACTTTCATTTAAGAATGTTCTTGATCCTTGATGGATAATTTATTAAAATTGGACCCTAATATAATAAATATCTATTTAAGATTCTGTATGTCAAGCACTTCAGGTGCAGACTGCAATGCGACAATCCTCTGAATGAGAAGAACTGGCATGATTGATATGCAGGTTAAACCAGCTGGTTTTTCTTGAAACACCATTTTTACTTGAAAAGAAAAGATGTCTGGGAAACTGTGGTTATTATAATTAGTTGTATGCCAGGTCATGTTTTAAAAAAATTAAAGGAAGTGAGTGAACCTATCATCTGCAGGGAAACAACTGACAATATTTGTCATCAATGATAGATTTTCAACTTCTAAGTAATCATTAGAATTTTTTCAACAAAATTATTTCTCAATACTTAAAAAGTTTTTGTTGATCTTAATAGTAAAATGAACAAATGTGACCTTCCAGTATTGTACAATGACATGTTTCAATGTTTTGAAACACTAAGTAACTCACTAAGCTACTACTTTCTTGTTCTTTCCCCACCTCTCAAATCTTTATATCCAGCAAAAATCTTGTGAACAAGCTGTTTGGATTTAAATGAGGGGTGGATCATATTTCATGAAGAGGTACACTGGTAGAAAACTGCCTCTATGTACTTTGCAAACTTTTTAAAAGACATACAGTCCTAATTTTGAAATATTAATTTTTTATTATTAACTTTATTGGAGTGACATTGGTTAGTAAAAATACATAGGTTTCAAGTATAGAATTCTACACAGCATTGTCTATGTATTGTGTTGTGTGTTCATCACCCAGAGTCAGTACTCTTTCCATCACCATATGTGTGAGACCCTGTCCCTTTTCATCCCCTCCCACCATACCCTCACATAACCACTAACAACTAAACTATCGATTGTGTTAACGACTTTTTGTTTCTTTGTTGCTTTCATTTATAGTCCCATTCATTTATTTTTCCTTTTACTTCCCTTGCCTTTGAGGTTCATGAAGTCCTCTTTGAGCCCAAGGTCTATAAGTTTAGTACCGATGTTTTCTTCTATACAGTTTATTGTTTTGGGCCTCATGTGGAGGTCTTTAGTGCATTATGAAATAATTTTAGCATATGGTGACAGTTCACAATTCAGATTCATTCTTTTGTGTGTGGATTTCTAATTACCCCAGCACCATTTCCTGAAGAGGTTTTCTTTCCCCCATTGTATTTCTTTTATTCCTTTGTCCAAAACTATCTGTCCATATATTTGTGGGATTATTTCTGGGTTTTCAATTCCATTCCATTGGTCTGTGTGTCTTTTTTCTGCCTCTACCAAGGTCTCTTGATTATTGACAATTTGTAGTATAGATTGAAGTCAAGGAATGTAATGCTTCCAGTCTTATTCTTCTTTTGTAGGGTTGCTTTGGTAATTCACGGTCTTTTGTGGTTTCATATGAATCTGATGATTCTTTTATCTATTTCTTGAAAGAGTTCCTAAGCTATTTTAATGGGAATTGCATTAAATTTGTGTATTGCTTTGGATAATATGCCCATTTCAGCTTTGTTGATTCTTCTAATCCATGAGTTTAGAATATCTTTTCATTTCTTTATGTCCACTTCCATTTCTTTTAGTAATGTTTTACAATTTCCGTATATAAGTCCTTCGCATTCTTTGTTAAATTCATTTCTAGGTATTTTTTGTTGTTGTGACCACAACAACAGTTTAACTTCTTCTCTCCCCATTTGGATGCTTCTTATTTTTTTTATCTTGCCTGATCACTCTGGCTAAAAATTCCAGCCCTGTATTAACAGCAGTGGTCACAGGAGGCATCGCTGTCTTGTTCATCATTTTAAAAGAACAGGCTTCAATTTTTTTCCATTTAGTATGGTAATAGCTGAAGATTTGACATATGTCTTAATTATATTGAACTACTTTCATTCTATAACTATTTTATTAAGTGTTTTTATCATAAATGTATGTTGTATCTTGTCAAATGCTCTTCTGGCATCAATTGATACAATCATGTGGCTTGTATTGTTTAGTTTGTTTATGTGGTATATTAAATCAATTGATTTGCACATGTTGAAACATCCTTGTACTCATGAGTTGACTTTCACTTGATTGTTGGTTTATAATATTTCAATGCTTTGTTGTATTCTATTTACTAGTACCTTTTTAGGATTTTTGCATCTGTGTTCATCAGAAATATTGGTCTATAGTTTGTTTGTGTGTGTGTGTGTGTGTGTGTGTGTGTGTGTGTGTGTGTGTGTGTGTTTCTTACCAGGTTGTGGTTTTAAGGTTATGTTGGCCTTGTGGAATGAGTCAGGAAGTATTACCTTTCTTTCAAATTTTTGGAAGAGTTTGAGGAAGATAGACATTAGTTCATTTTGAATGCTTGATAAAACTCATCGGTAAGATTGTCTGATCCTGGGCTCTGAACTTTGTAAGGTTTTGGGGGATTGTTTAAATTTTCTTACTGTTCATTTGTTTATTTAGGTTGTCCAGTTTTTATTGATTCAGTGTAGGTAGACCATAAGTTTCTAAAAACTTATCCATTTCTTCAAGGTTGTCACATTTTCTGGCAGATAGTTATTCAAAATATTTTTGCAGGATATATTGTATTTCTTTGGTATCAGTAGTAATTTCTTCCTTTTCATTTCTAATTTTGGTTGTTTGTGTTTTTTCTCTTTGCCCGTTGGTTAGCCTAACAAGGGTTTTGCCAGTTTTATTGATTTTTTTTTTCAAAAAACCAGCTCTTCATTGCATTAATTTTTTCTATCATTTTTGTTCTCTATTTCACTTAGTTCTAGTCTAATTTTTATAATTTCCTTTCTTCTGCTGATTTTAGGTTTCTTTTTCTTTCTTCTATTTCTTTAAGATGGGGTGGTAGGTTGTTTACTTATATTTTCTTTTGTTTCTTTCTTGAGATAGGCCTGCAATCATATAAATTTCCTTCTTATTATTGTTTTTGCTGCATCCCAATAATTGTGATATATTGTATTCCTATTTTCATTAGTTTCTATGTATATTTAAATCTCTTCTTTTATTTCTTTTTTGACGCAGTCATTTTTTTAAAATAACATTTAAACTCCACGTATATGTGTATTTTTCTTTTTGCAATTTTTTTTAAATTCATTTTTATTGTTAGACTTATTGGGGTCACATCTGTTAGCAAGGATTACATAGGTTTCAGGCATACAACTCTACAGTGCATTGTCAACTTGATGTATAATAAGTTCACCAACTAATGTGACTTCTCTTTCCATCACCTTATATTTAGCTTCCCCCCTTCCTCTCCCACCCCCTCCCCTTTCTCCCCTCCCTAACCCACTCGTCCCCAAATAAACATTAAACTATTGATTGTCTTTTTGCAATTTTAAAACTTTGGAGGCTGAGAAAGTGATTTGTATGATTTTAATCTTCTTGAATTTGCTGAGGCTAGTTTTGTGTCTCAGCATATGGACCATTCTTGAGAATGTTCCATGTGCACAGGAATAGAAGGTATAGTCTTGTTTTATAGGAAGGAGTGTCCTCTCAATGTCAATTATGTTCAAGTGTTGTAATGTATCATTTGGAGCTGATATTTCCTTATTTATTTTCTCTTTGGATGATCTGTCCATGACTGTCAAGGTGCTGTTTAGGTCGTCTACTGTAACTGTGTTTTTGTAAGTTTTACCCTTTAGATCTTTAAGTGATTGCTTTGTAGAATTTGGTGCTTCCTGGTTGGGGACATATATATTGACAAGTGTCATTTTTTCTTGTTTTTGTATTGTCACCTTTATTATTATGAAATGTCCATTTTTGTCTCTTATTAACTTTTGTATCCCAAAGTCTGTTTCGTCAGATACAGGTATGTGTAATCTTGCTTTTCTCTGAATGCTGTTTGTTCACAGTATTGTTTTCCACCCTTTTATGGTGAGTTTGTGTTTGTCCTTGTGGCGGAGGTATGTCTCATGGGAACAGCATACAGATGCATGCCCATTTTATATTGTCTGCTGTTTTCTTCCTATCACAGAGTTGAATGTGCACTGGCTGAATACACCAAACTGAAGATCATCTCCATCAAACTTGAGAAGAAGAATCCTTGAATGAGAGGTAGGCACTTCCTATAGCCATTTGACAACTGAATGGAGCAGATCCAAATTGCTGAAGAAAAAAATTCCATTACTGACCTTCCTAGCATACTTTCTTCTGGAGACCTTACATCTACTGGATGTGAACAATTTTAATTTTCTCTCACACTCCTGTTTCATTGACCGATATGTTGGGTGTGAAATAGCAGGTCTGCCCAGGGATGGAGTTGTTGACCATTCCTGTTTCCCCTTTCTATCCAGGTCCCTGGAGACAGTGAACTGGCTCAAGGTGTAGTCAATGGGAAATGGTATTTGAAGTATCCAGCAGTTGCTAAAAAAATGCTTGGTGGACTGTAAGAATTTAGGAAGAAATCCATGCAGTTTGAAAATAAGGCCTGCTGCCTGCCATTTCCTTGGCGTCACTGCCCCCAGGATGGGCCCCACCCACCATGGCATATGAAAAGGAGAGCACTAAGTCAAAAGGAAAAAAGGAACAGGATTGCAAGGATCCTATGTGTTCAAAGACTACATCTTGACTTGGACCATGCGGCTCAGCTTACAACCAATAATGCATTTAGAATATGACCCAATCACCAGCGATGTCACATCCAACATGACAGGAGCACTGGGAAAATGGGAAGGGCAGCATGAAGTGATGAAAGAAAGTAGCCAAGAATATATTACAAACATGGCCTAGGGACCCCAGACTCAAGGACAAGGCAAGCACCGAATCAGGCCAACACATAGCTTTTATTGATAGAAAATGAGGAAGTTAAAATTATATGGGAAATAAAAACTTCCCCTTTCCAAGGTCTGTGATTATCATGCTTTATGGTTGTTCCAAAAGTCCTCATTGTTTCAGCACATATTGTGCCTTTATGGATATACATAGCCTCAAGGACTCAATGTACTGAAACCACTCCAGGGGGTTGACTCAGTACCTAAGTCATTCCTATTGGAACATGACCAATTTTGTTCTATCAGGTCACCATTGGAGCAGCATGAGACACAAGGCAGCCAGTGGGTAGGGGATTAACCTCAGAGAGGGTAAGGGTCTATGCCTCACCACTTTTGAGCCCAAGCTCTCTCCTGATGGCCCCTATGCAACTGTGCCTGTCTTAGGTTGTTCCTCCCTTAAGGAACCAGCCATCCACCAGGGCCATACAGGGTAATGTGAGGTATGTGAGTGAGGGAGGAACAGTATCCCCTGAGAGATGGTCAGTTCTGTCTCCTAGATATTCTCTGTCCCCGTGGCCTCCACGTTAGCTCCTACATTAGGATGTCATGGGGAATGCATAGGGGATAAATGTGTTGGCAGTTGGAATGCAACACAGTCCAAAAAGCTTATCTAAAGCTGGGTCATGGTCTACTTTAACCAAGGCACTTTCTAAGGCAGAAACCATCACTAGTGTCCTTGTCACTGCTAAGGACCCAGTGCTCTGATACTGCAACAGTGTATCAAATCCTAGGAAAATTAATCCTGTTTTTCACACACCAGAGCCATACTTGGCTTTTACAAAGGATTCAATTCTACTACTTGCATGAATGGTTTATGTAGCTTTTTTTGCTCCTTTGGGGTTATGCATTTTAGATTAGTAAAACATAAACAACTGGAAAGACTGATGTTATAATACAGACCTGCTTTTTAAAATGTTATTTTGATATTAACTTATGATTAATGAACAAATGCCATTGGAACTTAATAGACAAACTTAGGTCTCCTACTAAAGTGGTGTACTTATTGCACTAAACACGTTGCGAGTTTTTTTAAGTATCCAAATGACGTAAAATTTCATGTTTTATCTGGGAAAATGGAAATTGTTATCACATATCATTAGAAAAACAAAACTAAATTTAAATTGTGTTCTTTAGATTTTTTGACTGTTACTATCTAGTACTTTACTAATGGTGTTTATGTTTGATAATTAGATTATTTTGGAGAATTAAATTGCAGTAATAGAATGAAGGTCTCTGTCAAATCAAGTGTATGGATAAAGTCTTATTGGAAATAGGTTTATTATTCTTGTCAGAAATATGCGTGATACAATTCCTCTTCTCTTCTACGTCAGTTAACACATCACTCAGATAGCCAGTAACTTGTTAAATTAGGATTTCGGTCATATACTGAATTTTCAAGATTTTATCTTTCATAATTATAGACACCAACTTGATAGTAATACATTAGAAGGTTCTCATTCTTTCACTGTACAATAATGTCATTACTATGAAATGCTACATTATTTATAATTGGTATAATGTATATTTTTACAGATGTAAGTAAACAGAGGTAGTATAATATATTTAACCTTCAGTAATATATGTATTTATAAATGGAAATCTGTGTAGTATCAGATTTCATGTCTTTGAAATTTTACTCCTGTGACATGGTTTAAAAATCTATTGGCTTGGGCATTCTGACCCTGCCTGCAGATTGTGTTAACAATGCTACCATGATAAAATAAATTAGATATTTGAGACATGTTCTGTTTTGTCATTTAAGGACCAAATTCATTTTATCTCTGTAGCTGATCTTTCTTTTTCTCAGACCTTCTCTACAAAAAGCCTTGTGATAAAATATTATCAATGTTAAAGAATTAAGTTGCATTAGCTAAATTGCTCAGGTCTAGAATTTACCCTAAGTGTGAAACCCAGGTCTATGATTTTAGGTGACCAGACAGTGAGTGAGCTCAGCCTCAGAGGCTCTGCCTCTTAGTTGGCACAGTTTTTCACCTTAGCTGGAGTGTCTTTGAATTATTAAGTGATGATGACATGAGTGTGGAAAGTGGTTTAGAAGACTGAACAGGATTTAGAAAACACAACAACACTGCATTCTGTAACAGTGTGAGCAAGTTTCCATTTTCGTCATTTTTATTCATGAGGGCCTAGGTGTCAGGGCATAACTTACCTTAAGTTTCTAACGTTTTAGTACAAGAAACCTCAATCACCGAGTTGAGAGCTGACACTGAGGTTGGATCAAGAACATCCCCTGTACTTGGTCAAGTTCACCAAGTTCAACCTGTGCATTAGGTATTTAGAGTCCAGGTCACTTCAGCCATGCAATGGCAAGGCACCACCCTTTAGGAAAAAAATTGACAGAGGGATTAGATCCCTCATGCTGTATGCACTAATGGATGCATTAATGTACTTTAAATACTCCCATTTCTCAACTAATTGGAGAAGAAAATTCTGGGGAAATGACTTTTCCCTTCATTTGGATTACCAAGGCATGACCCTGTGAAGAGGGTCATTTTGAGGACATAGACCGGCTGTGTGTGTCCAGGTGCATGTGACTTCATGCACTTGTGTGCCTGTGTGGGAGGGACTCAGAAGGTGGACACATCCTCTGAGAGTGGACCCTTTGGCATATGCTAGCGTTCCTTGACACTAGATAAAACCTTTTTAATATCCTTTCTCCAAGCATGTGACTGGAGTTTTAAGGTGCATAATGAGAGGTGTTAAAAAACGTTCAAGGAAGAATGTCTGAGGAAATCTATCTGAAGAAAGATGACTAGAAGAAACCAAGGGTGGGGAGGGAAGTCACCCACTATATTTTCAGAAAACAGATATGTTGGGTGATGGAGGTAGCTTCCAGCTCACCTCACCTTAAGAGGAGTTATTTGAACATGAGATGCTGAGTATTGGGTAGGATTCAGAGATAAAAGTAAAGAACCATGGGTCAGCAGGTGTTAAGGAAAAGAAACTGATCTATATCAATTCTTCCATGCAAACCTCTGACTGATTTATGCCTAATAAATAGACAAAGTGCTGGGATAGAACCAGCACAAAATATTTCACCCGTGTGCTAGGTGCCCTGGCTGTTTGCTACATTGGAGATATGCCTGGCCTACTCCCAAGCTCACTTAAGAGAAAAGTTTTAGTACCCCATCTGCAATGGGCATTCCTGGTAATACTGGCATGTGCTTCCTCATGACATCTCTAAATGAAGGGACTCAAGTTCTGAAGGTGCCACAGCTGGGTGGCCAGGCTCAAGCATCCAGCGGATGCGACACCCTGAAAATTATAGAGGACTCTTCTGCAGCAATCATACTGCTGCCTTTTGCATATTGGAATTGGGGCCACTGTGATGAGTCCAGAGTTGCAAAAGAGCCCCCAGCGTTTTGGAAGGACATTCCATGGCAGAAGAGCAGAAGAACAGCCTCAGTGGTCCCCTCTCCCACCCTGTGCCCAAGAAGCTATTCCAAGTGGCCACTTACTGGAGTGTCTGTGAAATCCAGGCCCTGTGGTCATCCAGATGTTGTTAAATGGCATTGAGGTTGGTGGTGATTCCTCATTGTGCCTTGTACTTAATCCTGGGAATGAGCCAATCATATCACATGAGAAGAGGGTAGGCTGCAGGGCCTGTCAGAGTAAAGAAACTTCTGCTTTATTCCCAGCATTCTTTTCTTCTTTTAATCCCACATACTTTTGGAGCCAAATCTGATGTCTGCCTGCAGCACTGACATACATCTGTATTAACTGTGTTTGGATAACGACCTCAATGATGGGGTGAACTTACTCATATTAGGTTGAAGCAAAATAAATTGCCAACATCCGACATGTTTTATTTACACACACACCCACAGACACACACACACACACACCTGAAAAAACACCAAAGAATTTAAATGTTTCACCAAATAGTAACACTTTGGTACACACCCATATGTAAATTAGTAATTCATGTGGCAGATGGTGTGCCGTTTCCACATATTGAAGCCTCCAAAATACACATTTCTATATTGCACTACAGAAAGCTGAACACAAGTGATTGTTTCCTCTCTTTTTAATATTTCTTGCTAGAGTATATGGACAATCACACTCAAGGCTGAGATGAATCCATGGACTTGGCTGCTGAGCAGAGCACAGGGACAGTAAAAGCTCAGATGAACTGAGACCCCACCCATTTTCATTCCACACCAGCCACAAGTGGAAAGAACAGGGCACTTAAACCTGGAAACTGGAGGGGACGTCATGCTTGAAGGACATAATAAAACTAAGTATGATGAAAACATTCCTTATCATTCATTCAAGTTGTAGAAACTTAAACATTTTGGCACATAATTTAATTTCAATATATAACTAAGCAATATGATCTCTGAATCACAATTAAACCATAAAATCATTTTGCATGTCCAAAACTGAAATCACCTCTTTATATCTTTTTCAATACAGAAAATATTTTTCTTTCATTCATTATATAAACTTATTTAGAAATTTCTGTGTCCCTGGTAGTATTCTAGGCTCATGGGCTACATGAGTGGGATTTATTTTTATGTGCCCCTGCCCAAGTTGAACCAGTCCTGTCTACTAGGCAACAACTAAAGCTTGGGTGGGCTACTTGCACCCAGCTCTCAGGACCCAGAGGAATGATGTCATTTTCTTTTTCTGGGAAATTGTCTCAGGGACACTCGTGGCCCTTGGTTTGTGTTGGGTACCCAGGACCTGAGGCCAGTGATGTCACTTCCTCCAGAATGTGCTGTTTCTTAGTAATCACCTCTACCTTTGTATCTAGGCTCACCCCCTTGTTCAGTTCGGTGTGCTGTCTCCCACTGTCTTTAAGCTCAGGTCCAGGCCCAGAGGCTCCTGTCGGAGGCCAGCTACTTTGTCCTCAGGGTCAGTGGGTGCCTTCCACAGGAGTGGCAGGGGTAGGTACAGAACTCAGGATTTGGGAGGGTTACAAAGAAACCAGGTAGACAGAATGCCCTGCTGTGTCCTGGCCTATTGGGTGCCCAGCACTTGGCTACCATCGTGGTGTGAAGTTGATGGGACCTGGGTGCCAACTTGCTGGGACCAAAATTGTCCCAGAACCCCAATTGCAGGGGGCAGCAGGGTATTCAAGACCTGGGCCTCAGCCTCAAGAATGAGACAGGTCGACAGATCCAGTTGTACAGTGACTTTAATGTATCCCACGCAGAAGCTTTGTTTTGTGGTCTCTAACCCTATTAAGTCCTTTGTAAGAGAGAAAACTGGCTTGAAAAAAATACCTATTTGCAGTTTAGCATTATGGTCTTTCTCTTTTCTGAGCACTGCACACAAGCATTTTGTGTGTGTGTGTGGTGCTCTTCAGTATATATTTAATGCTGATGGTTTCTTGGTTGCCTTTTAAATAACTATCTGTTTTTGTAAGTACAGATGTTATAATTTTTGAATGAAAGAGAGGTAAGAAAGTTTCTATTTTAATTGACAGCCTTTTATCCCATTAACCTAGTGCAGTCATTTATTTGCTCATCCTTAAAATTATTGAAAGATCATTTAGGATAAATTAAATTTGAATTTTACTGAAAAGAATTGTTATGAGAGAATATGATATTCCTTTACAAGAATTCTATTTACATGTTTTAAGTGATAATGTAGCTCAATGTTAATTTGATGCTTTTTCTTGTTTTTGTTTGGCTTGGGGGGGGCACTGAGTGTAGTAATAGAAATTCTCATGTGTGCAAAAATGTTTTATTTGTTTCTTTATTATTTCAGCAACCTTCTGAAATTGATTTATTTTTATTATTAATTAGTCATTTTATAAAGGTAAAGTGTAAAAAACACACCAGCACTATGTCTGATGAAGTTTTTAACACAACTTTGGCATGTACAGAAAGACCAAGACTGAGTCAGCGGACTGCTTTTCAGGTAAAGTACTACAGAACATGTTTTATTTTGAATGGTGTTACAAGGAGACCCTGTGTTAGGAACATTGGGTTTGAAATCATTTTAGGAAGAGTCTTATAGGAAGCTGAAGTAAATCTTACATTTCTTTTGAAATGCAGCAAATGGTCATGTTTGGTTCTAGAATACCATGTAGCTAAAAGATGATCAGTTCTTAATGAAAAGTTAAATCAGTTTTTGATAGTTGAATAGCAACTTTGAATTGGTATTTTCATATAAATATTTTATGGTTTTTATTGTAACCTAACAATATTTAAGTTTCCTCTGCCAGGTCACTACAAGTTTGAACTCTAATTTTGCAATATTGATTATATTTTTACTGCAATACACTTAAATGAAAGATATTTTAAGTATCAGTTTCTTCCAAAATCCCAGTCTATAATAAATTCTATTTGACTCTCCTTCATTATCTTATATGATTCTGTCTGTCTCCTCCAATTTCCCTGCAAGCTCCATGAGAAGAGGAATCTTGTCTGTGATGTGTTGCATTGAGCTGGGGTTTGATGCCTAGCATAAGGTTGGCTTGTAGAGAATATTATTATTTGAATGAAACCTAAGTTTCAGAGTGGTTATTGGCAAGCATTATTTGTTTAAATAATTATTTCTAAATATGAGGCCTACAAATTGATTTTAATTATTGTATTTCAGGAAGAGCTAATAAAAGCAATTAAAGCTCGCTCAGTCAGACAAAGGAGTTATGAATACTCCGAAGACTTTGGCCGTGATGATACTGGTATGTGAGAACATGGGAAAGTACACCACTTTTCTCCTTTTTGCTTCCTTATTTATATTTAGCCCATCCTCCAAAAAGTGCACTTATGTCAATATAATATCTATGAATTCACTAGTTTTAGATTTCTAACTTTTAAACAAGTAAAAGGTTATTCTTAATTTTCAACAAGTTACATGATTGTACTTCGTTGTTTCTGGCTGTGTGAGAAAATATAAATTAACTGACAGTAAAAGAATGCCTGTCAGTGGTAAATTACATTAGAGATGATGAGTTTATTAAGGTCAACCCTGAGAGACTTCACCCTGTAATTAATAACTAGAACCCATAGAACTAATAGTTGGTGCACATCAGAATCTCTTTTATAATGCTTTTCATAAATGAGATTTGGGGGTGACTGTAATAGAGGCTCAGTCTTCAAAACCCAGTATATTAATACTGCTATGATAGAATTTGTGTGCTTTTTTTATTATGTCAAAACATTAACATATAGGTATAAACATACAGAATTCTAAACTTGAAATTCAGAGTTTTATAGTTACACTTCAGCAAACCACTCAATATTTTCTGTAAAATATCAGAACAATAACTTAGTTATTGCTATCTTGTTAAGATGGCATTCTTTATTATTTTTCTCATTATAAAATTGAATGAAATTGTTTGAAAATAAAAGCTTTACAATTCAAAATCTAAATGTCCCATAACTGATTTTTTTTTTTGAGTATCTGTTTTATTTTATTTTTTTAAATTCATTTTTATTGTTAGACTTATTGGGTGACATCTGTTAGTAAGGATTACATAGGTTTCAGGCATACAATTCTACAGTGCATTGTCAACTTGTTGTATAATAAGTTCACCACCTAATGTGACTTCTCTTTCCATCACCATATATTTAGCTTCCCACGCTCCTCTCCCACCCCTCCCCTTTCTCCCTTCCCTAACCCACTCGTCTCCAAATAAACATTAAACTATTGATTGTGTCCATGGGTTATTTGTTTGTTCATTTCTTTTTTCTTTGCTTTCACTTTTATATTCCGCATATGAGTGAAATCATGCAGTTCTTTGTTTTTTCTGTCTGGCTTATTTCACTTAGCATGATGATCTCCAGGTCCATCCATTTTGTTGCAAATGGCAATATTTCATCTTTTCTTACAGCTGAGTAATATTCCATTGTGTATATGTACCACAGCTTCTTTATCCAGTCATCTGTCGCAGGGACCTTTG